>JAREIK010002107.1:2150984-2373484 GCA_029783825.1 Sapria himalayana | reverse complement strand
TAATTCAACATTATTGATTATTACTAAAATTGAACAAACTTTTGAGAAAATACTTGAATATATTTTGGATATATATGTAGATATTAATGATGCACCAAAACTAAGAAAATAGATTTCATTTGTGATACCCCATCAACTGAGTTAGTAATTAAAAAAGGCTTATTATTGTAGAATCTAGTTGGTAACATCTTAGGAACTATGTCCCCAAATAAAATTTAAGTGCCTTATCTAGTTTGCAATACCTTTTGAATAGATATGTTTGACTAGAATGGAAAATAAATGAGAAATATATTTTTATCTTCTAGATCATAACTTTTAATGAATTAAATTATCAATAAAAAATGAGGTTATTGAGAACAAAAATCAAGAAGAACCTTTCGATTCAATTCTTAAGATTTAAGCAATTGAATAAAAAATGCTTATTTCAAGGATAATAAAAAGATTGTGGTGATGATATCATCTTTTCTCTCAACTCATTGAGAATAAATTTTGATGAATGTACTAAAAAAATAAAAAAAAAATTAATAATTTAGTTTGCATACACTATATTTACAAAGATAAATGAACAAAACTAATCCAGCAAGCAAAAAGGAAACTAAAACCCCTATATGTAAGATGTTATGGAAGCAAAAGTGTTGAAGGTATCAAATGCACAGACTATTTATTTGATTTTGGGTAGAAAGTGGGTCTGTCCCACTAATGTAGCCCCAAATAAATTGGAAGTTATATTTTGAGATGAAATGTGAAAGATTAATCCTACATAGTTGGCTATAAGTTGTAGAGTTTGTATTGACTATCACAAATAAAAAAAAATATTACTTCCCATTACTATTTATTTGCCAAATAAAATATGTTTGAGATATTATTACTTTTTTGATAAATATCTATCTTACTTCCAAAATGAGATAGCCCATATAGATTCAATAATGGATATCCCTAGATGCTTATTTAGGATTAATGGTTATCATCGAATACCTTTTTAGTAATGTTATACAATAGTCATTTTATATAGCACTTCCCAATTAAAATTATGTGTATTTCATTTGACCTTGCTTTACGAGGTGTTTTATGCCAAAGAGAGAAAGTTAAACCAAAGGTTATTTGTTATGGAAGAAATGCCCTTAATGATGCTTAAAAGAATTACACCTTATCATGGTATATGCCTTTGAAATATAAGTTTGATGAAAATTTCCATAATAATAATATTCATGGATTACAAAACCTTGAAGTATATCCTTATCAATGTAGATGTCAATTCTAAATTGCTAAGATGAAGTCTTTTACTTGAAAAATATTCCTTTTGACAATTTAAGATAAAAAGGTGGTTAAGAACATGATATCCAATGACTTGGTAATGATCACAATTGAATAAATTCATCGAATTCCATCAATATATATATATATATATATATATATATATATATATTGTTTGTATCACTTATGCTTGTAGTGTGACTCCAAGGTATTTCTATATAGGAAATCACATTGTGACCAAATATATTTATAAGTACTTCATGATTGAAACTATTGAACATTTGTTGGTATTTTAGTATCCTTTGATGTTATGTAGGAATGAAATAAGAAAAATTATTGATTGATTTTAAGAATTTTGAGTTTTGGTGAGCTTTAGTGAATAGTGGTGAACTCAATAAGTCTTTGGAGATGTTTAGCTGAGTGAGTAGAATAATGAGTTTTGCATAGTTTTTGGCATCCATTCTTAGCCAAAAATTTATCTAATTGGTCATTGTAATCCTTCCACATCACGACTCTACTAACTAATTAGCATAATCCTTCTACTATATGATACATTATTTGTGATTAAGATAATATCATGTAGTCATAGCCATGTCTATCTCATGAAATTTACATAGCTGAGATATTAATTTTATGTCATAACAAAAAAGTACCTCAATGGTGCTCACGCATATGGCCAAGTCAAAGTACCGTGACTTTATCTTTAATATAGAGGTGTCAACCATGCCGGGCCGGCCCGGCCCAGCACGAGGCACGGCACGGAAAAAATCCGTGCCCGGGGTCCGTGCCGTGCCCGGCTTTGGCACGAACCGTGCCGTGCCGTGCCTGGCCCGGCACGGTTGGGCCCGCGGCACGGAAAACCGGCATGGGTTTATCCCGTGCCGGGAGCCCCGTGAGTCTGACAGCATGCTTCCCCTCCCGCAAAAAAAGACCGCGGGTCGGGTCTAATTCGACCCGACCCGTGGTCCCCCATTTCCCGAACCGCTCGGACAGGTTTGCCCGAGCGGGCCAAGCGAGGCACGACACGGCCCGTCGTGCCTGCGGGCCGTGCCGGGCCCGGTTTTTTTAAACCGTGCCGTGCCCGGCACGACACGGTAGCACGATCGTGCTCGTGAAAAACGTGCCGTGCCGTGCCGGGCCGGCCCTTTTGACACCTTTACTTTAATATGACTTTGTAGTATCGTGTCAGAGTTGTGAGTTATTTACAAAGTTGTGACTTTTGAGTTAGAGAAAGTTACAAAGTAAAAACTAGTTGGGCCAAAGGTGCATCACTTTTTTAGTGCTATGACTTTTGGGATAATAAAAGTTATAGAAGACTTTACTCGAGTACTATCATTTCCAAAGGTCATTACTCTTGATTTTAAATAAAGACAAAGTGATGTCTTTTGTGCTCAAATTAATTATCAGTGATATGACTTTCTTGCAATGTTGCCGAAATATGATATATGAAAGAATAGAAGGTCTTTGTCATTGTCACCATAGCATAGTGGTCACTTGTAGACAAATGAATTGAAAATTTTGTGTAGCAACAATATAATATATAAACCTTCTCAGTGCTGCAACTAATAATATAATAATTAAAAATGACCAATTTCAATGCCATTGCTTTATCAAAGCATTGAAACCATATATTAAAATGTGAAGCCCTTCATCATACCACTACCATTTCCTAGTTTTGTAACCCTTTATTAAAAACAAGGCAAACATGTGTAACCATGGCCACTTCAAAGTATTGTAGCTTAATATTGTAGAGACATTAGGCTCAAGTCATGATCATTATCAGCACCATGAGTTTGCCTTACAAAAAGATCAAGTTGTAGTGTAGATTCAAAGATTAGGTTGTAGTATAGAGTTATGACCTCACACTTAAGAGATGAATGCTGAAGTTGCTACCTTCTACTGTAAGTCTCAAATTCTTATTTGGACAGTTGCCTGAGTATAAAAGTATAAGAGAGAGAAGTTCAAACCTATCTCATTCTTCTTCCTCTCCTTTCATCCAACTAGAAAACTCATGATAATTACCAAATCCTAAAGGAAAATTTTACTCTTTCTAGAGATTCCACATAAAAACAAAGGTTTTGAGACTTAATGTAATCTTTAGATATCTAGGATATGACTCTTTAATACCCAACCCCCCCTGCCACTCTAGAGTAGATTCTAGAATTTATACCAAAATAGCAAGAGTTTAGGATTTATGTAATTTGAACATATGTGAAGTGACATTAGTTTTTATTTAAAGAATGAATGTATTTGCATTATTTTGTATTATAATTATTGATAGATGGTGATTAAATAGAAATTGATGAGGATTTTAACTATTTGTAGGGTTGTTTGAGATTGTAATGGTGGATGATGATAGGTAAACCAAGAGGCTAACTCATCCATATGATAGGAAATAATTGACAATCTTTCTGACTATGATTGTCTCAATGGTGACAACCACCTTGGTTACCTTCAGGACAAAGAGTCATTGGATAATACTTTGACTTCCATTTTATGTCCAATAT
The DNA here is from genome assembly GCA_029783825.1 of Sapria himalayana. NCBI lineage: Eukaryota > Viridiplantae > Streptophyta > Magnoliopsida > Malpighiales > Rafflesiaceae > Sapria > Sapria himalayana. The sequence continues at coordinate 2,369,723 of JAREIK010002107.1, read as the reverse complement.
AATATAAGTTGATCAACTTAAATATCATCACATAGATTAAAATAAATAAATCCCTTGATCTAAGATTGTCTAAAAATTTGAATATCTATTTTTCTAAAAATAAGTTTTCATACTATAAAATAAAGAAACTATCAATACAATTACTATGTAATCAATATCTAAACAAACTTCAACTATGCTATTTGTGTGACTTATGTAGTTGTGGATATTTGTTGATGAGATTTTCTCATTAATGAGCTTTTGAAATATCACCTAATCGATAAAATTAACCAACATAACAAAGTAACAATAGTAGTGGACAAAGCAAAAAACAAATATTTTTTCCTAGGGTGTGTAGTGCCTAATGTAATTATAAGTGATTTAAGAAATACTTTTGTAAATAACCCTTTAAATTTATATATTCCATGTATTGTGTTAAGTATAAAATAATCACTCCATATTATCAATAAACTAATGTGCACTTTGAATTAGCAAAAAAACATATTCTTATTAAAGTTATAAAGGTCAATAAAAAAAATGGTTCTAAAAAATCTTCTGATTCATTGTACGCCTATTGAACAACCATCAAAGCAATTTTTGTAATATCTTTTTTTTGTTTGGTTTACAAAATTCTTGTCATCTATCATCTGATTAATAATGCAAAGTGTATGCATTCTGAATAAATTAAATTTTGAATTTAAGGTACCTGGATGGATGAGACCCCATTGGTCTCAATCTGCGGAAAGGGTTATGAATATTAAGAAAAAATAACTAAAAGAAAATTCATTAATAAGAATGACCAATTGGTTATGGAATTATAGAAAGGGTAAAATATTTTTCGGTTGAATTTTTTTTTGTTAGACTTATCAACATCTACTCAACCATAGCAAAAATGAGAATGAATACTGTTAGGAGACCACTTGAATCCGAGTTTGAGATTATTTTTAGTTGAATATCTTTTCAACCAGCATCTCTACATGGATATTATATGCATGACTCCACTAGATTGTATGGAATAACGAGGAGTTTTTTTTAAATTTTTGCAAATCATTCAAAAAGGTAATAAATATCACATAATTATACCCAGACTTGAAGTCCAATAATATCATATGCTTGCATATTAGGATTAATATGATTTACAAATAGGATAATTATTATTTATAGTTATCAAATTGACCTCTTTCCTATCTAGGGAAAACCATATATCTACACATTCTTTTTATTAAATAGTAGTAATGGGCAGAACAATGAGAATATCTAGCACCAATGAGACTTTCTTTTTTAATTTTTCCAGCTCAATAGAAATCATCCACATTGAGCCTTGTTCTATTAAAAAAAAATGAAAGCATAGCAAACAATTAAGTATTATTTCTTTGCTTAACAACGAATTTATAGGGAGCTAAGATTGAAAATGTTAGGGTCAAAACTCAAAAGTCTTGATCCCCATTTTAGGTGGGATATACAGCTATTGTGGGATTAATACAGCTAATACAGCTGGTAAAATATTTCTTAATACACCCCCTCAAGTTGGAGAGTGAATGTCATGAAGTACCAACTTGCTGTGTAAACTCACAAAGTGATCTTTTCATAAGACCTTTGTAAATACACCAGTCAACTGTGAGTTTGAAGGAACAAAAGAAGGAACAATCATTCCAGTTTGCATTTTTTCTCGTACTATATGGCAGTCTATTTCAATGTGCTTTGTACATTCATGAAAGAAAAGATTCACCGCAATGTGCAAAGTTGCTTGATAATTCAAAATAATGGTATTTGAGATGTCTGCGAGACCTTTAAATCATGTAGTATATAACGTACCAGGTTAGCTCTAAACATATGTCTCCAAGATTTTTGATATGGAAGCGTTTAAGAAGGAATCCTTTGAGTTCCATTTCATGTAGATTATTTCCTGTGAGGAGTATGTCATCAACATATATGAGAATCATTATAAAAGAATTGCCTTGAGCCTTGGAAAGTGAATAATCAATATTTGATTGTTGATAACCGACCTTTTGGATAGTATCTTAGAATGTGGAAAACTAGTTTCTTGATGCTTGTTTAAGTCCATAAAAAGACTTTTTGAGCTGACATACACTATTCTCTCCCTATTGGTGAAGACTAGGTGGAGGTTTCATGTATACAAATTCATGTAAATCACCATGGAGGAATGCATTTTGAATACCCAATTGGTGGATGTACCAATGGCATGCAAAAGTAATATTAAAAAGACATCAAGTGTTGTAAGCTTAGATGTTGGTGAAAATGTTTCATGATATACAATGCCTATAATTTGATTGTATTCCTTAGCAACGAGGTGAGCCTTGTGGCACTCAATGGTGCCATTAGATCGGTATTTTATTTTGTAAACCCATTTACAACTGGTCGATTTATGACCGATAGGCAGATGGACTAAGCTCCATGTATTATTGAGATGTAATGCTTCTAATTTTGTATGCATAACTTGTTGCCAATGTGGATCAAAGAGAGCTTGAGAATAAGTTTTGGGCTCGATGTGATTTTTGATGGTAGTTAAAAAGGTAGAATGAGAGGAATATAAATGTGATTAGGAAAGAAAATATGAGAGTGGATATCGAGTACTTGTCTTAGAATTTGATGTTGAGGTAGATTGATTAGCTTGAGATGATATCAAAAAGTCTTTATACCATATTGGAGGTCGCTTGGGTCATGTTGACTGTCTTGGAGGGGGAATAGGTTCAAAAGGAATGTCTGACGTGCCTGAAAGTGTTGGTGTAGTTTCAGCTGTTGGTATGAATGTAGAAGGTTGAGTAGTGCCAGATGGAGCAATAGGTGTGGTTTGCATATGTGTGGGAGAGATGGGTTCATGTGTATTTGTTATTTCTATTTGCTCGGGTTGGTGAGAATGAGTGCTAAATGGAACTGATGGTATGATAGACTGCGGTTCTATTGTTTTAGAAAGAAAATTAGGTATTACAAAATTGGAATTTTTTGAGGTGGATGAAAAAGATAAAATGGTTTCATGGAACTTGACATCACGGCTGACAAAAAATTTTTCAGTTTTCATGTCGTATAGTTTATATCCTTTTTGCCTAGTCAGATATCTAATGAAGATGCAATTTTTGACATGTGATTCGAATTTATAAATTGGGTGTACATTAGTGGCGTAACATAGACAACCAAAAACTTTTAAGTAAACAAGAGAGGGTGGGCGATGATATAAAATTTCAAAAGGTGTTTTATTTGAAAGAAATGGGGATGGTAACCGGTTAATGAGATAAACAACAGTTAAAACACACTCTCTCCAAGAATGCAAAGGTAAATGGGATTGAAAAAGTTGTGCTCATGCTACAATGAGAATGTGACGTTGCTTTCTTTCAACAACTCCATTTTGTTGTGGAGTGTAAGCACATGTGCATTGATATTCAATGCCATGAAACCTAAAAATATTTTTCATAGACAAGAATTCAAAACCATTATCTACTATGGCTGCTTTGACATAGTCATGAAATTGAGTATAAGTAAAATCAATGAAAGATTTCAACATGTTTGAGTCTTAGATTTGTGTTGCATGAAGAATATCTATGTGCATCCTGCAAAGTCATATATGATGGTGAGGAAGAATCATTTCCTGAGTGTGTGAGAACTTTATGAGGAACCCATATATCACAATGTAATAAATCAAATGGAGCATGAGTTGATATGAAACTTATTGAGAAAGGAAGTATTATTTGGTTTGCCATGGGACAAACAATATAATTATTGTCATAAGAAATATTGTTTGAAGATAACAACGAAGAAGCTAACTTGGGGCGAAATGGTGATGGATGTCCAAGACACATATGCCATAGATTGGAAGGGTGTGAAACTTGATGACATGTTTTTTGTAATGGAGGCATGCATGTAATAGAGACCACCATGTTGTTTACTCAAGCCAATCATCTTTCTCATAGCTGAGTCTTGTAGGACACAAAAGGTGGGAAAAAATGGCACAACAATTTATAGTAGTGGTAATTTTGTGCACAGAAATCAGATTTAAGCGAATACTATGAACACATGGAACATCATTTAAGGTGATATCAGAATTGAGAGATATAGTACCAGTTGAAGTTATCGAGGCTATAGATCTAGTTGGTAAATTAACGATAGGTATTGATGATGATTGTGTTTTAGTGAAAATAGTTGAATTAGAGGTGATATGATCGGTGGCTCCACTATCCGAAATACAATGCTTAGTGAATACATAATTAATTGAAGCATCAGAAAAAAAGACGGACCTCCTGCATTTGCATAGGTGTTTATATTATGGTTTGTGCTTGTTAACGATAGGGCACGAGAAAATTGTTGAAGTTGCTCTATGGAGAATCCTTGCAAGATATTTACTGGGTCAGAAGTTTGGCTTGTTTTGTTAACGTTATGTGTGGATTGAGAGGATTCTATTGCATTAGTAGTAGGGAAGGAATTTCTTCGAAATCCTCGTTGTTGTGATTGATCTTTTCGGTTGCCTGTGATATTGGGTGTCAATGTGTCATTTTTATATCTACATATATCATCAGTATGCCCTTTTCTATCACAATATTTGTAATGAAACTTTAGAGTATGACAATTTTCAATGGTGTAGCCTTCTCTGTTATAGTATTCACAATACTTGCCTTTTGATTTATTTGAATAGTTATTTAAATTAATCTGAATTGCAGCAGCAATAGAGAAATTTTAGTTGTTTCTGATGTCACTTGTCGTTGTATTTCATCTTGAATGATGAGGGAATATGTCTGACGAACATTAGGCAGTGAAGTTATCATGAGAATATTGCCACGAACACTATTGTAAGTGTCATTAAGGCCCATGATAAATTGCACCATCTGATCCTCTTCTCTTTGTTCGATGTGTGCCATCATTTTGAGTTTTGAGTTTTATGAAATAGGCTAAAATTGTAATCGTGCCTTGTGAGAGAGAGAGACTAGTGATTTTTGAATTTGATAAATTGCTAGTGCATTTTTTTGTGAGAATTAGTTTTTGATATCTTCCCATACTTGGCGTGCCATTTTGGCATGAATGACCTCCTTGGCTAGATCATGTTCCACTGAGTGGGTAAACCATGATAAAATCATGTTGTTGCATTGATTCCAAAAAGCATATTCTATTGGATGCTCTGTTTTAAAAGGTGATTTAATAGACCATAAATAAAGCTAATTTTGTTTTTTGGCTATAAGGGCATGAATCATGGATTTACTCCATGATGGATAATTGGAGCCATTTAGTTTCATTGGAATGAGCAAGTGACCGAGTTGATCTGAATGATGGACGAAATATGGACTGGATGAATCTATAATTGAAGGAACGTTGCTGGAGATTGGTGTTATCAATATTAATATTAATATTAGTTGTGGGTTATTTCCAACCGAAATTTGGTCCAGATCATGCCACCTGGAATCGAACTAGGTATTTTTTTGTGTGCGCCACCTCATTTTTGAGCAGAGGCGGTGGAGACTCTTCACGACGCTAAGCAGTATCAGAAGAGCTCAAGTAAATGGGCTTTCACTGCAATTTTTGTCGATGCTTTTCTTAATAGATCAATGGGCGATCACCTGTAGATGTTGATGTCTCAACACAAATCATGAACTTGAGCATCATGGGCCTTCAAACTCTCCTTTTTTTTGTTCCCTTCTAACTTCTGATTCTTTCTATATTTGCTCATTTGGTGCGGATGAGCCGAAAATGTTCAAATCTGATTCCGATTTATTTGTTCCGCTAGTTCCGTCTATTGAATCAGTGGCAGCCTACAAAGGTATGGACAAGAGGCTATCGATGCTGCTTAGAGATCTCGATGACTTGAAGCCCTTGTAGGCAACCTAAGGCAGAAGAATAAATGCAAGAAAATCTACGTGTCGGGAAAGGAATAAAATTAAAATTTCCACATTCCTGTTTTACTAATCTCTCTGATCAAGGTATTTTTGATGAGGGATCGATGTATTTTAATCAGTCAGCAATTAGCCAAGTTGGAGCTTCCCAGCAAACAGAGAAGAGTTTCACACATACTCTCTCTGATACCATATTAAGAAAAATGAACGCATAGCAAATAAGTAAGTATTATTTCTTTGCTTAACAACGAATTTATAGGGAGCTAAGATTGACAATGTTAGGGTCAAAACTTAAAAGTCTTGATCCCTATTTTAGGTGGGATATATAGCTATGGTGGGATTAATATAGCTAATACAGCTTGTAAAATATTTCTTAATATGTTCATTAAGACATTAAACAAATTCAACCTCAGAAGTTCATCATTAAACATCAAAAAATTCATGCATTGCCTCAGCTTGTTTGACTTCCTTTACAAGTTGAAAGCTATGATATAAGACAATCTATAAAAACTTTCCAATTTCTTATTTTAATGCATATAAAAATGATAATCCAATTAAAACTTGCATTTGATACATCCTAAAGATCATATGGAATCCTAATAAACCAAGAACCTTTAAACAATTAGCTTTTTATTATTAATCACTAGACAAGATTTTACAATTAGATCTAAAATATGTGCTCATCATACTATAAGGAGACCACTTCATCTTTTGAAAGAAAGCATTTGATAGAATAAGTTCCTACAATAGTAGAATGAACAAAAATATAAATTCCTAAAATATTTATCATTAATATAGCAAACCAAGTTGTTTCAGACTAGCATACAATATGGCATGCATTAAACCCATGCTACCCTAGATTTAACCTATGCTAGCATGTATTCATTACATGGCTACATGCGATTTGTTTCTATCATTCTATGTAATAAGATTGTATACAATATATATATGTAATGTGTACATGTGTTCTTAGCATAATTACTTGTGTGCAGGCATAAACACTAACCATGCCTATATGTAGTAAATTGCATATATATATATATATATATATATATATATATATATAATGTAATCAAATTTTAAATATTGATAAAAAAATTCATAACATAATTATAGGTATGTAAGAGACCAATGATTCAATAACTATTTTTTGTACACGTGACATCTTCAAAAGGACCAACCCAAGTCCAAAGATATCTTATGAAAATTATTGATTGGGTATTTATTTCAAGATAGAAATAAATTTTGCAAAATAAAATAATGATCAATCTCACGCGCATGAGCATTCTTCTTTCCTTTGATAAAATTTTGGGGGAATTGTGTTGTGTTGCATTCCCCAAAAAAAAATTGAAATAAGGTAACTTTTTTTTATATTTATAAAAAATGCACTAAACTTATAATAAATTAAATTTTGGTACACTCAATTATAATAATCCTAATTTACCCTTAACAATTAAAACTCACCCTTTATCCTCGTTCCTTGCCCAACACCCCATGTCCCTCACCCTCTATCCTCGCCCTCTCCCCTCGTCCTAACCCAACGCCCTCTCTGCTCGCTCTCTCCATCGAGCTCTAGGAACTCGACGATGAGCTCTAGGAGCTCATGGTACTCAATGATGAGCTCCTATAGCTCATCATCGAGCTCTTGGAGCTCAATGGAAAGGGTGAAAGAAGAGGGCGAGGGGAAAGGGTGAGGGAAGAGAATGAGGGGAAGGGTTAGGGCAGTGGGCAAGGAGAGGGGGTTTTAGGCGAGGGGGTGAGAGGAGGATGAATTTTAATTGTTAAGGGTAAATTAGTATCAATGTAATTGAGTACACCAAATTTTAATTTTTTAAGATTATGGTGTAGTATTTAATAAAAATAAAAATTTGAGTTAAATTTTTTCAAATATTTTTTGGGGAATACACCAAAACACAATTCCTACTAAAATTTATGCAAATGTTAGTTTTATTGTTTTCTATTATAGCTTATCCATGCATGACACGGCTTTGCACATCCCAACAAGAATCAGCATGACTCCGGAAAATATGAGTTAATGCATCATGCCGAGTTATTCATTTTTAGAGCTGTGTCAGCACAACTCTTTTTGTATGCCCATCTCTGCCATCATATTGAGCCCAACAAGCGAGGGGTTTTAGAATGAGTCATATGATGTTGACATGGCCTTAAATATGGGCAGCCTTACTTGGCTCCCCTACATGCATCTTGGCTTGGCCAAATTATCTTGGTTCATTATAGATAACCTAGGTTCAATATAGGCTAGCCTTGCACACTTTAAACTTGCCTGGGTTCGGATCATGCTTGCCCATTTTACCAACTGTGTTGAAACTAGCCCGCATGTGCCGTTATGCCATGTCATGTTGTGTTGTGCCATTCATGCTAGAATAATGGCCCAATATGACATGAGTTGTGCTTAGGCTAGCTTGACGTTGGTCTAGGCACGACACTGAACCTAGTTGTATCGTGCCATGCACAACTAAATCATGGTGTACCTTGTGCCATGCTTAGGATACACTGCCCAGTGAACACCTCTATGTACGACTCATATGCCAATCATGATGGCATGTCCCATGGCATATCAAGTTTTTTTTAAAAAAAGCAAACATTTTTTAAAATGGTTGCTTCTTCTATTTGGCTGTTCATGCACCCCAAGAGAACATTGATATGATAGTGTCTCTCACTGTCCTATCTGGTCTATTAAAAAAATAAATAATTTCAAAATTTTTCTGAGGTGTTAGATTACATTTCATTTCTCATTTGCATAAATTTGATAGGAGGCAAATTTATACCCTAATTAATATTTTAAAATAATAATTTTTTTAATCATAAATTTTCTATAAATATTTTATTGATATATTTTTGTTTTCATAGGTAATCTATAAGCTTCTCTCATCTCCTTTCCTTATTCTAAAATTAATTGTCTCCCCTTTTGTGCCAAGTTTTGTTAATAATTTGTATTTTTAATATGAAATTATATGATATGCGTGGCTTTGAAAACATTAGATATGTGAAGTAATTATCATATTTTGAATGTTTTTTTTTATTTTTTATTGGCAAAAGCATCACAATATTTTAAAAATATTTAACAAGAAATATAATTTGGTAATTATAAAATTTTCATTGGCAATATGCATTATTTTCTTATTATTGAATCGATACTAGTTAAGGTATCATGAATTTGTAATTCATCATTTATACCTTAATTTGTTTGTTGAGTCCTCAAGTATGGTCCATACTATGAAAGGTATCATAAATTTTTTATAATTGAAGATTTGCCTAAAATGGCAATTATATCTCACATGAAATTTTTCTTAGAGTGAGTCGCATGGTTATTCATTTTACAATCGCAATGTTATTCATTATTGAGTCCTCAAGTCACACAAATCATAATCAGAAATATGTTATTAGACTTGTCTAGAGTTCTAGAATTCATTTTATATAAATATATATTGGGTAAATATTTATCATGCAAAACTTTTTAATAATAGATTAGGTGATTCGCAAGGTTTAGTCCATCCATCATAGACTCCAACAAAATTTTCACACCGATCTAAGGTTTGAAATCATAAAATTATGTATATACATAGCTTTAATTTTTGGATCCAGACTGAATTCTTCATGTTGTGAAATAATAAATACAAATATAGACACACATGCACGCACTCACTCTCACTCTCTCTCTCTATTAGAATTAATTTGATTTACACCATAATAAATGATGTTTTTCCAAGTAGATATTGCCACAATTCTTATACACCAAAACAATACCATATAATTTCAAGGTCTAGTCCACAATAACATTGTCTCTAAATTTTTAAAACAATTAAAACTAGATGTGTTGTTTCTATAATTGGTTGTACAAGATGATTCTTGGCAGAGAAAATCCATTAGAACATGTTAAAGTTTAGCCAACTCTTCAAGAAAATTTATCTACCTTTTGATAATTCTTATTACATCTACAAACAGATAGAATTATTCACCTATATGATATAGCCTTAAAAAAGACACATTCTAGTGTTAGAATTTTAGCTCATGACATCTTTATTTTATCACATACATGCAAACATACAAAAAAAAAAGAACACATATAGGCATACATGTGTGTGTGCAGACACTCACACACCCACACACAAGCACACACACACACACACACACACACACACACACACACACACTTAAGTAATTAGTAATTATATAATGTTGATTATTAGTCATAATATACACATTTAGTAGAACATATTTCTTCTCCCTTTGTCACTTTTAAGCCACGGTTCTTTATATTTTAGCAATTGACATATTTATGATTCAAGATTATAATATTTCTTTTTTTGTATGAATGTTAAATTGTATGAATTACTTCAGCTCAGAAATATGATTAATTGAATAGATGATGCAAAATTGTCATAGAATAAATTATTAAAGCATATAAATCAAGCTAAAACGTTGTTAGCATGAACTTGTGAAAAATTCACAAGCTAGTGTAATCTTGAACATTAAAATAGAAAGATCAATTTTCAAAGCATTTTTTTTTTCACAATGCTTTGAAACCAATCATCTCAATGAGATGAAAATCAAAAGGATGTGTAGCTAGATTTAATATTTTATAGAGAAGGAATGCATTATGTACAACTTTATTGAAAATTACTATCTCAAACCATGGGTTGTAAAGGTATTCAATTTTGCATGGTTACTTTTAAAATCTTTGGATCTATCTTAGAATCAACTCAAATAAATAGTATTTCATATTTAGTTAGAAAATGATGAATATTTTACCATTAAAACTATAGTACTTTGAATGATACGTATACTATTTATAGAGATAAAATTATGTCATACAAACTCTAACTATAAGGGTCTTCATCAATTCATGTACCTCTTTGCATTACATAGTATGCAATAAGTTTCAAAAGATATTTTGAAATAACAATGAACACTCAGATTTTGCATGACATTTTGAAATAATTCTGGACTTCCATTTCTAACCCAATTTATATTTATCTTACATTTCTTAGTTGCTATATTGAGAGAAAACAAATAAGTGGATGACCATAAAAAAATTGTATTATGGAGTCTTATAAAAGGTAATCCTTGATCATGCATGAATTATCATATGTAAGAGATAAGGTTTATAAATTATTGTTTGACAACACATAGTGAAATAATAAAAATTGATATCATCGTCGGTGATAGTTCTTAAGTACTGAAGTTCTTTTTATGATGTTGTAGTGCTATATGGATTTTGAATTTTCATCTCATTCTAACATTGGATACACGACATGTACAATATAGTTAAATTTTAGTTGATAATATTTTAATTCTTGTTTATATTTGTATCACTAACCTGTAATCCATCATCCATCAAGTATTCGCATAACTTTCAATTTTTTATTTTTGGTTTTGTTTCAATGATAGACACTTTGCCTACTTTTTCCATCATAAAAAACAATGATGATTACTTTTCAAATTTAAATACAAATTATCTCATGGTTTTACCAAGTTGGGTCAGTCTAAAGAATTCATGCATTCTCTTTATATCTGTATTTGGATAAAAATTTATCATAAATAACCTCATTAAAATGTTTATAAAAGTGCATTGTAAGGTTTAGTCATATTTCATATACTCCTACAAATATCTAGCATCGGTCAAATGCTTGCAAATCATAGATTTAATTTCCTAAGCATCAAGAGTGTTCATAAAATCAAATTAGGTTTTGAGAAACATAATGAATTTCCTAGCTTCTTAGTATCCAAAATATATTGGCCTTTAAGCTACGAGATCATTAAAATGTAGGCTTATAACCTCTACAATATGATATATGACATAATGCATAGGCTAATTCAATAGGAGCTCCATTTTAACTTTTAGATGTCTTGCATACTTATAATAGAAGTATGTCAACTCCTTGATAAGGCTCATTATATCTTTAAAAATTGGAATTCAAACTTTCATGTCAATGCTTTAATAAGTAATGCACACTATAGTTCAAATTAATTTATCTCATGGAATCTTTGATATATCACATATAAACAAATATACAAATGAAATATGAATTCAAACACAGACATACAAACAAACAAACACAAAGACACACACACACACACACACACAACCACACCCACTTTAATAATTAGTAATTCAACATTATTGATTATTACTAAAAATGAACAAATTTATGAGAACATACTTGAATTAAGTTTGGACATTTATGTGAATATTGATGTTGCAAAGAAACTAAAAAATAAATAAATTTCTTCTATGACACCCCACCAATTGAGTTAGTAATTATGGAAAGCTTATTGTTATAGAATCAAGTTGGTAACACCTTAGGAACTATGTCCCCAACTAAAATCGATGTGCCTTTCTAGTTTGCAGTACCTTTTGAAAAGATATGTTTGACTAGAATTGGAAACAAATGAGAAATAAATTTTTATCTTCAGGATCACAACTTTTTATGAATTAAATTATCAATAAAAAATGAGGTTATTGAGAAAAAAAAATTTAAGAAGACCCTTCCAAATCAAGTTTTAAGATTTATGCAATTGAATTAAAATATGCGTATTTGAAGGATAATAAAATTAATGTGGTGGTGATATAATCTTTTCTCTCAAATCATTGAAAAGAAATTTTGATGAATGTGCTAAAAAAATAAATGAATTAATAATAAAATATGTGCACACTAAGTTTACTAAGATAAATGAATAAAACTAATCTAGCAAGCACAAAGGAGACTCAATCATTGTATGTAAGAAGTTCTGGAGGCGAAAGTGTTAAAGGTATCACAAGCATGAACTATTTATTTGATATTGTGTAGAAAGTAGGCCTAACCCACTAGAGTGACTCCAAATAAATTGGAAGTTATATGTTGGTTCAAGGTGAAATGTGGAAGATTAATCCTACATAGTTGGCCATAAGTTTTAGAGTTTCTATTGATTATCAGAAATAAGCAAAGATTAGTTTCCTTTGCTATTTATTGACCGAATACTTGTGATTTTAATAGATAATATACTTTTTTGATGAATATATATCCTATTTCCAAAATGATATAGCCTTAATAGATTAAGTAATGAATACTTCTAGATGATTATTTAGTATCAATGCTTACCATAAAATGCCTTTTTGCTTATGTAATACAATTGTGATTTTAAATGGTACTTCTCAATTAAATCCTATATTATTTTTTATGCAATAAAAGTGCTTAATGATGCTTAAAGGAACTACTCCCCAACAAAGAAAGTACTCCTTATCATGATATATGCCCATGAAAAATATAGAACAAGTTTGATGAAAATTTCCATAATAGTATTTATGGATCACAAAACTCTGATGTACATCCTTCTCAAGGTAGATGCCAAAGTTAAATTTCTAAGATGAATTTTTTTACTTCAAAAATTTCTTTTGACAATTTAAGAAAAAAAGTGGATGAGAATTTTATATCCAATGATTAGTTAATGATCACAATCAAATAAATTCTTCAAAGTCCCATCAATAAATAAATAATTTTTTGGATTAATCACTTATGCTTGTAGTGTGACTCCATGGCATGTCTATATATAAAATCACTTTGTGACCAATAATCTTCTTAAGTACTTCATGATTCAAACTATTAACATTCATAGGTATTTTGATATTCTATAATATTTTCTATGTATGAAATAGTAAAAATTATGGATCTATTTCATGAATTTTGAGTTTTGGTGAGCTTTGATGAATAGTCATGAACTAAATAGGTTTTTTATATTGTTTAGCTGAGTGAGTAGAATAATGAGTTTTGTATGTTTTGGTATTTATTCTAGGCCAAAACACCTTCTAATTGGACATGATAATCATTCTATGTCATGACTATATTAGCTCATTAGCAGAATCATTCTACTATATGAAATATTCTTAGTGGCTGTGATATTTTTATGTAGGCATAGTCATGCCTATCTCCCGAAATTTAAATAGCTAAGAAGTTAATTCTATGTCATAAAGACTCAGTACCTCACTGGTACACAAGGTTAAGACTATAAGTCAAAACACCATGACATTATCTTTAATATAACTTTATAGTGTCATGTCAAAGTTAGTGTTTAATTATAAAGGTGTGACTTTTGAGTTACAGAAAGTTAGAGAGTAAAAACTTGTCAAATCAAAAATGCATCAATTATTTTGAAATAAGACTTTTGGAATACTAAAACTTACAGAAAATATTATGCAAATATGAATATTTCCCAAGGTTATTACTCTTGTTTTTAAAGGAAGACAAAGTTATGACTTTTATGCGTGTGCTAATTATCAGTGATGTGACTTTCTTGCAATGCGGTAGAAATATGATATATGAGAGAAAAGAAAGTTAGTGTCATGGTCACCATAGCATAGTGGACACTTGAAGGTAAATGAATTGAAAATTTTGTGCAACAATAACAAAATACATAAAACCTTCTCATTGTCGTAACTATATCACAATGTCGTGACCAAATAATAACCAAGAAGGATCAATTCCAATATCATGGCTATATCAAAGTGTCATAGCCATGTATTAAAATGTAAAGCCCTTCACCATACCACTACCATTTCTTAGAGTTGCTTCCCTTTATTAAAAAAAAAACAAGGAAAACACGTGAAGCAATGGCCACTTAAATTATTCTAACTTTATAATATAGAGGCATTAGGCCTAAATCAAGATTATTACCAATACTATGACTTTGTATTACAAAAAAATTAGAATGTAGTATAGATTCAAAATTCACTTTCTAGAGTTGTGACCTCAGACTATATCTAGTAAAATACAATTTATTTTTTTAAATGGTTCCTTTTTTAAAAAAAGTGATCATGTCATGGGATAAGCCATCATGATTGGCACATGAGCCAAACCTAGATGTATAAAATATGGTGGGCATCTCAGGCATGGTACAAGGCACAACATATTTAGCCGTGCATTTCACAAAACAACCAAGTTTAGAGTCATGCCTTGACCAACCTCGAGCCGGCCTATGACACTACTCATGCCATTTTGAGCCATTGTTCTAGCATGAATGACATGAAATGGCATGACATGGCATAACGTCCCAAGCATGCTAGTTTTAACATAGTTGGAAAAATAGGTAAACATGGTCTTGACCTAGGAAAGCTTGGAATATACTAAGCTAGCCTAGATTAAACATGGACTAGCCTAGAATGAACCAAGATAGCTAGGTCAGACTAGACTCGACACGACACGACCCATAATGACCTAGTATGGTCCAAAATGGCCTAGCCAAAATGGATGCAAACAAGCCATTTAGGGTTGCCCATATTTAAAGTCATGTCAGGATGGCATGACCCATTATTGCTTATGCTAAAAATCCTTATTGGGCCCGCTACGGAGGCTGAGTCGAGCCTAAAAATTATTTGTGTTGGCACAGCTCTAAAAATGAGCAACTCGGCATGACCCATTGACAAACCTTTTCTTGAACCATACTGGTTAATGCTAGGTCGTGCAAAGTCATGTCATGTGTGCCTATGCTAGATAATGATAAAAACAACATTTGCATAAATTTTATCAAATGAAAGAAAAATGCCTATGCACGTGAGATCGATCATCAAGCTGTTTTGCAAAATTATTTCCTTTTTTGAAATAAATGCCCAATCAATAATTTTAAAATTATTGCTTTAGACTTTGGTTGGTCATCATTTGAAGATTTCTCATGTAAAACAAAATAATTATTGAATCATTGGTCTCATACATATGTATAATTATGTTATGAACATATTTATCAATATTTAAAAGTTTATAACATTATTATACAAATTAGTGTGTGTGTGTGTGTGTGTGTGGTGTAATTTATTACATATATATGTATATACAAATTGCATTTAGGCACTATTAGAGTTTATGTCTGCACACCAGTAATTATGCTAAGAACACATGTACACATACATATATAGAGTGTATACAATCTTATTACAAACGGTGATAGAAACAAACTCCATGTAGCCATGTAATGAATGGAGGCTAGCATAGGTTCAATCCAAGATAGAATGAGATCGATGCATGCCACATTGCATGCTTGTTTGAACCAACTTGATTTGCTAGCTGGGCATCCAATAGTTCACAGGCATCCTAGCCTAGCATAGGCCACATAAAATGACATATTCCCAATAGGCTCTTAGTCTTAAAGGGAATTGATGCAAAAAAAGATAATTACATATCAATAAGTTATTAATTTTATGCTTTTTTTCATGAAAATGTATATCTAATAAAGTCTTTTAGAATTTGTATATGAATGATAAATATTTTAGGAATTTATGTAATTGTTCGTTTTGAGTTTGCAGGCACTTATTAATTTGTATCAAATGCTTTTTTTTAGAAGAAGTAGTAGTCTCCTTCTACTATGGTGAGCACATATTTTGGATCTAATGGTAAAATATTTTTTAGTGATTAATAATAAAATGATATTTTTTTCATAGTTCTTGATTTATAAGGATTCCAATTGATGTTGGGGATAAATTAAATGTTAGTTTCTATTGGATTAGGCCCAATCATTTTTATATCCATTAAAATAAGAAATTGTATAGTGTTTTATTGATTATATCTTTCAACTTGTTGATGTTTCTACCATCAACAAGGTAGTGAATATTCTAATGAACTTCTACCATCATAGCTTTCAACTTGTTGTAAGGGAATTCAAATAAGATGAGGTAATGAATGAATTTGTTGATGTTTTCTAATGAACTTCTTAGGTTGAATTTGTTTCTCTCTTAATAAACAAGGCTAAATGTGGATGATTACTATTGAGCTGAAGAAATTAAAATAGTAAATCAAGAACTTATAGAAAAAGAACTCATTGGTGTTGGATATTCTCTTTAAGCTACCCGTTACCACTATTTAATAATAAGAATTTACACATATATGGTTTTCCATAGATTGGCAAGAGATCATTTGTAATTCATTGATATACTTGATCAACTATAATTAGCTTGTCTTCTCAATGATAGACTTTCTTTTAAAATATTATGAGACAAAAATGAAGTTTCTCATTTCACTATACACATATGTTTACAATTTAGTTTCACATCATGTTAATCCTAATATGCAAGCATATGATATTGTTGATCTTCAGGTCTGGATAGAATTATGTAATGTTTATTGCCTTTTTAAATGATTTGCAATAATTTTGTAAAAAAAAAAAAAATTCTCATAGCTCCCTACAATCTATTGGAGTAATACATATAATATCCACATAGATATGCTAATGGTAGTGATTGTGCTGGTTGAAAAGATATTCTACTAGAATTAATTCTAAAACTTGAATTCAAGAGGTCTCCTAGATATATTAATTCTCATTTTGGCTATGGTGGAGGGGATAACGATAACACTTTAACAAAATAATAATTCAACCAAAAATATTTTATTCTTTATATAACTTCGTAACTAATTGGTGATTTTTGTTAATGAATTATCTTTTAGTAAACTTTTCCCAATATTCACAACCATTTTGGCAGATTGAGACCAAGGAATCTCATCCATCCAGCTACCTTCAATTCAAATTTAACTTATTCACAATGCATAATTATCAATTAGTTCCACTTATTACAAACTTTGAAGAAGAGTTTTTATTTTAGTTGTTACCTATATATTTTTTTGTATTTTATGTTAAGGGGGAATCTTGGAGCTCTATGGTTGCGATCGATGTAATTTCACAAAAAGGGTATATCTCGATAATGATTATATTGGATGAAAAAAAGTTAGTTTCTATGGCATGTTATCACAACAATTGGACCAATGGGGGTACAATCAAATATTTGTATGTATATGTCAAAATGTATCATCCTATTTTGGATATCATTGTCGATATATTACATGAATATATTATCAATCAGGTATTTATTACAATGTGACTTGATAGATATTAATCAAGATTCCTAATAAAACCAAAGATGTGGTGATGGTGTATAATAAGACATGACTCGAATATAATAATTCAACTGAACTTATTGTCAATTTGAAAAGTTATCATAGAAATTTAGTTAAACCTAGTGAGTTTGAATTATTGGTTATTGGTGTCTATTGATTAAGGATTTGTAAGGTAATTAAATGGGATTTGGCCAAGTTGAGCATGTTGGGGTCATCATGCAACAAATGTCAATGAATCATTCAAATTTATTAAAATAGGTTCAACTATTAGAATGGTGCAAGTACTGGCAATTCGGGGTGCATTTGAACAAGCTCTATCCAGCTGAAAATGGCACTCAACATGGTCACATATGCCATGCCTAATGGTCATGCCATTAACTAGGCTCAATCTCTAGTTGGCCGTCCAAAAAAATAATCATATCATATGTCTTTTTTAGACTGGTAGTTTCTCTACTATAATGTGTATGGGTATAAGGCATAACATCATAGTCTAGGAGTGCATGTTGAAGCTAGGGTTATAGGTCACATATGTATGTGTGTGTGAGTGGGAAAATATATAAATTCAAATTCATTAAATAATTTTTGTCATGCTATTAAATTTGATGTGTAATATCTATAATAAATTAAATTAACTATAAAAAGCAATAAGTTATAGTATTGATGATCTCTTTAAACTTAAAATTAAATATAGGCAATAGAAATTAATAAAATTTAAAAAGCATTTTAAAACAATGCAATGAGTTACCAATTAGCTATAGAAAGAAAGTAAAGAGATTCAAATCTCATTAAATTTCAGCAAACTATTAAGATACTATAAATTGATTTTTAGTTGCTTGTTTTTCTTCACCAACCATATCAAAATAGTGTTTATATCTCTCAACATTATTTTGAATTAAGCAAAATGGCAAGAGGGACTTATGTTGTGTTTGCGTGGGCAATGATTGTTGCAAGTTTGATTTTGATGAGTTCTCCCAAGCTCACAAATGCATCCATCTTTGAGGGTTCACCAGAGCCAAGACCGGGATTTTTTAAGTTTTTGGGGAAATGTGCAGAACGTAGCAATCCAAAATGTGGACGAGAAGTCTTTGAAATAGTATTTATGAGCAAAGCCATTTCACAAGAATGTTGTAGTGAAGTTGCTGCAATGGGAAAGTTTTGTCATGACCAATTTATCCTCTATATTGCATATGGACCTAGGTTTAAGGCACATGTGTCAGAATATTTGGCAAAGAGCGAGCTCTTATATAACAAGTGTATCTCAGCTATTCCTGCAGCCACTCCTTCAAATACTATCTGAGAAAATTTTGTCGTAGAACATTGCAACATATCTTGATAAAAAATAAGTTTGGAATAAATTAAATTGTTCATTGTGACATTCAATATTTATTTATGTGAAACATATAATTTAATATATATATATATATATATATTAGAAACCAAGGGCTTCAGGCCCACTTATGTGGACACCTACATCCCTCTAGGCCCTCAGAGAACTGTGTAGGTAAGAAAAGGAGATGAGATTAATTTGAATTCACTAACAATTACATCCAATGATATTTGTATGGCATAGAAAACATCAAATGTGAGAGATAATTATCATATTTTGAATTTTTTCTTTATTTTTTATTGGCAAAAGAATCAAAACTTTCTCAAAAAATCTAATTAGAAATATACTTTGGTTTATTAAAAATTTGCATTGACAATTATGTCTGATAACATGTTAAAGAAATTTCATATAATTGAATAAATACTAGGTGAGGTATCATGAATTTGTAATTCAATATTTATACTTTAATTTTATTGTTGAGTTTGCCTAAAATGAATGATATTTTGAAGATTTGCCTAAAATGAAAGATATTTTTGAAGGTTTGCCTAAAATGACAATTGTGTCTCACATGAATTTTTGCCTACTATTTCCGATTTGAAAAAAAATACATGCTCATAGGTTTAATTGGACTTGTCTAGAGTTTTAGAATTCACTTTATATGAATATATATTGGGGAAATATTTATCATGCTTATATACCAAAACTATACCATATACTTGCAAGGTCTAGTTCACAATACTATTGTATCTAAATTTTTAAAACAATTAAAACTAGATGTGTTGTTTCTATAATTGGTTGCACAAGATGATTTTTAGTGGAGCATATCCATTAGAACATATTAAGTTTAACCAATTTTTCAACAAAAGTTATCAACCTCTTGATAAGACTAATTACTTCTTTAAAAGATAGAATTCTTCACCTATATAAGATAGCCTTAACAAGATGCATTATTGTGTTAGAATTTTATCTCATGACATCTTTGATTTATCGCATGACATCTTTGATTTATCACAAACACATAAACTAAAAAAAAGAACATATACAGACATACACATGTGCGTGGATGCACGTACACACACGCACACATACACACTTAAGTAATTAGTAATTGTAGGATGTTGATTATTACTCATAATATACATATTTACAAGAATCATTTCTTCTCTCTTTGTCTCTTTTAAGCCATAATTCTTTATATTTTAGCAATTTACATATTTATGGGTATAGATTTTAATTTTTCGATTTTTGTCTGAATGTTAAATTTTTTGAATTAATTCAGCTCATAAATATGATCAATTGAATCAATGATTCAAATTCCAGTAGAACAAATTATACAAAAATTTAAACCACTTTGAAAAATTATACAAAAATTTTTCTATCGTAATCTTGAACATTAGGCAATTCTTTGAAATATACCAAGACTACGACTAGATTGAGTAGAATATAGTGAAATGATAATGGGGGATCAGATTAGGCAATTCTTTATAATGCAATAATCACAATGTGCAATGATATCATATAAGGTTTATTAATTATTGTTTGACCACATAGTGAAATGATAAAAATTGATATATCATTAATGGGATAGTTCCCAAGTACTAAGTTTTTTGTCAGGTTGTAGTGCTACTTGGATTCTGAATTAGCATCTCATTCTCACTTTGGATACACATACATACTATACACAATATAGGTAATTTTTAGTTGATAATATTCTAAATTATTGTATATATCTATATCAATACTCCATAATCCATCATCCATCATCCATCAGGTGTTGACATTCATCTAGATTTTTTGTTTGTTGTGTTTCTTTTAATGATATACACTTGGCCTACTTTTTTCCATCATAAAAAATAGTGATGATTACATTCCAAATTTGACTATATATCCTCTCAAGGTTTTACCATGTTGGGTTAGTCGAAAGAGTTCATGTATTTATTTTATACTTGTATTTGAAAAAATATTTATGGTACAACACCTCATTAAAATTGTTATAGATGAGCAGTTTGAGGTTTAGTACAGATTTCATAGGCTCCTATGAATTTCTAGCATCAATCAAAGGTTTGTAAATCACACATTTTATGTTCTAAGCATTGTGAGTGTTCATAAAATCGAATTATCTTTTAAGAAACTTAATGCTTAACTTAGGTTCATAGTATTCAAAATGTCATTGCCTTTAAGCTATGAGATAATTACAAACTAGACTTGTCACCTCTATAATATGATGCACAACATGATTATTAAGCAGATTCATTTGGTGCTCCATTATAACTTGCAAATGTCTAGCATACTTTTAATCAAAGTTTGTCAACCCCTTGATAAGGCTCATTACATCTCTATAAGGTAGAAATCATCACTTCCATGAGAGCACCTTAAAAAGACATGCATACTATAATTCAAATTTTATCTCGTGGCATCCTTCATGTATCACATATACACAACATACAAATTTAAAAAAAAAAGTACTCAAACATAAATACGCAAACACAAATACACAAATAGAAACACACACACACACACACACACACACACACACACACTTTAATAATTAGTAATTCAAGTTTTTTGATAATTACTAATATTGTACACATTTATGAGAAAATTTCTTCTAACTTATCATTTTGATGTGTAATTCTGTATGCTTCACTTAATTGCCATATTCAACTGCTACATTGAAATATATTTATTTTTATATGATTTATTGGTTTTCTCTTTGGATTACTTTAGCTTAGAAATATGGTGAATAAAAAATGGGAGGTGAAATGGAAACAAAAGAACAAAAAAATCTTAAAAATCAAGGTGACAATAAGTTCAACAACACGTATGACATTTCACAAGGTGATACAAATTCGAACAAGGAAGGAGCCAAATGAAGTTAGGATGCATTTTTTTTTCATATCACCTTGCAAAAACACCTAGATCAATGCTGGACTAGACATAAGTCAAGGCTGAAGAATTTAGAAATGATAACACCATGCGATCTACCGAAGATAATTGAATCATGATTTTGTTTTGTTTATCAACACTCACCACATTGCTTCTATATACCACTAGTCGACCAACCCAAGGAGTTGAAAGAGAAGATGTGTATCCAGATTTTATTTTATTTCTCAGGAGAAGGAAGACGTTATACAAAATATCAATGGTAATTAAAGTCTTTATTTATTATTTTCTAAGTTATTTTATTTTGCATGATTACTTTTTTTGAATAACTTATGAAGCCACCTTTTATCTAGGAAAAAAAAATTCATTAGTATTTTCAAATTATTTAATTTATTATCTAGAAAAAATAATGTTCAATAAACATGCATGAAACAATAAATAACTTGCGAATCCACCTTTTCTTGAATCCTATCATGGGAAACAATTATATAAGTTTAT
Organism: Sapria himalayana; assembly: GCA_029783825.1. NCBI lineage: Eukaryota > Viridiplantae > Streptophyta > Magnoliopsida > Malpighiales > Rafflesiaceae > Sapria > Sapria himalayana. The sequence goes on along the minus strand of JAREIK010002107.1, from coordinate 2,347,326 downwards.
ATCTCTAGCACAACTAAAGATGGAAGAAAAGAGGAACCAACTAAGCAAAAGTAGGAGGAAATTTTTTTTGCAGTGCCATCGTTTTTTTAAAAGGTAGTTTCTAAGGAAAAAATTTGGAAGAAAAAAAAACTACCAAGTCATCTTTTTCAAAATCATTTCAAGGTAGGAAAGTGATTATTTTGTTGATGTATATAATTTAATAAGTGACCTATACAAAATTTCATAACGATTCACATCATGAAGAAGTAGCTAATATAATTTATTAGCTATTTGAATACATCTCCACACAAGTGAGTACCATCATAGAGTTCAAGACTCCAATATAATACAAAGATCTAGGCCCGCCAACCATTTTAATAAATATTGGTGATGCATTCAATGAAGAAACCAACATAGACTTGGAAACACGTTTAAATATACTTTTTTATTCCATATAAAGAAAATTAGGATATGAGATTTCAAGCTAACATTAATATCAATTATATACCATGTATTTAGTGGAAAGATAATGGCATGCAAATGATGATATATGCTTGTACAAGTGAAAATATTGTACTATCCAATGGATTTTGTGGTGTTGTACACGAGGCTTGTTGAGAAAGACATGAATCATGTACATCTCATTCTAAGGAGGCTATTCCTTACTATGCAATATACACTTATAAATTATCAAAATGAAGTTATCAGTTAACTTCGGAAATATGACTCTTGCACACAATTAATGAAAAAAAAATCATGTTCAACAAGAGGAAAATAATCCTGAGGAGTTTTGCTTGATAGAATTTACTTTCATAGAGCAATATGCAATGAAAATACTTTGAATGTATTTTTGGAGATTCATGTGGATATTGATGATGCATCAAAACAAAGAAAATAGATTCCATTGTGACACCCCTCCTACTAAGTTAATAATTATAGAAGTTTTATTATGGTAGAATCTGGTTGACAACACCTAGGGAACTAAGTCCCCAATTGAAATTAAAGTGCCATATCTAGTTTGTAGTATCTTTTGAACAAATATGTTTGACTATAGTGGGAACACTATTTATTTTACAACATATTCCATGCTAAAAAATCGAATGAAGGATTATTAGAGGAAGTAATTCACAATGTCAAGGGAACTAAATGAGAAGTATACTTTTATTTTCTAGATCACAACTTTTTATTAATTAAATTATCGATAAAACAAGAGTTATTGAAAACAAAAATTAGAAAGACCTTTCCAAATCAAGTCTCAAGATCTAAGCAAATGAATTAAAATAAGCTTATTAAGAAAAGAATGATTTTTTTTGTGGTGCTGATGTCATTTATCCTTTTAACTCATCGGGGAGACATTTTGATGAGCGTACTAACAAATATTTAAAGGGACTATTAGATGAAAAATTGTAGATACAAAACAAATTGATCATTTAGTTTGTATACACTATATTTACCAAGGAGTACTCATATTATAATCATAAGTGATTCATCCAAAAAATTCTTCGTTTATTGATTGACTTTTGAGGAATTTATTCTATTGTGATCAATAACAAGTGGTTGGATATCATATTCTCTACCATCTTTTTATCTTAAATTGTCAAAATAAATTCTTTAACTAAAAGAATCCAACTTAGCAATTTATCATTGGCATCTACCTTGATAAGGATATACAACAAGGTTTTGTGATTCATGAATATTATTATGGAAATTTTTATCAACTTGTTCTATATTTTTCAAAAGTAACTTTCATGATAAGAGGTACTTGTTTTGTAGTGGTGTAATTTCTTTAAGTATCCATTAAGGACTAATTTGTTTGCATAACAAATATTATTGGGCTTAACTTTCTCTCTTTAGCATAGAACAACTCATAATGTAATGTAACATGAAACACATACTTTTAAATGGAAAGTGCCAATAAAACGACTAGTGTATTACATACGCAAAAAGATATTCTATAAAAATTATTGATAATAAATAATAATGACAATAAAATAATAATGACTCAAACATCTTTCAAGTATTTGCTCCGTAGTAATCTTTCCTTATCTGTGATAGTCAATATGAACTCTACAACTTATAGCCAACTATGTAGGATTAAACATCCATATTTCAATGCGCGAGCCAACTTAATTTCTTATTTATTTGGTGCCACTTTAGTGGGTTAGACCCACTTGCTACCCAGAATCAAAATATAATCCATACTTGTGATATCTTAAACACTTATGCTTCCATAACTTCTTACTTTTAGGGGTTGAGTCTCAATTGTTCATGCTAGATTAGTTTTATTTATTTTATCTTATTAAATTTAGTGTATACAAATTACAATATAAAATAATTTTCTATCTAAAATTGAACACTTAATAGCTCCTCTATATATTTGTTATTTGTTCATCAAAAATTTCATCTAAATGAGTGAAGATAAAAGATGATATCACCACCACAATAATTTCATTATCCTTCAAATAAGCATAATTTAATTCAATTGCTAAGATCTTGAAACTTGATTTAGAAGTGCCTTCTTCATTTTTGTTCGCAATAACCTATTTTTTTATGTTAATTTAATTCATAAGAAGTTGTGATCTAGAAGAAAAAAGCATACTTCTCTTTAATTTTCCATGACATTGTGAAGTACCTCCTCCAATAGTCCATCCAATGATCTAGTTTGGAAGATGTTCTAAATTTAATAGTGTTCACATTCTAGTCCAACATATCTGTTCAAAAATAACAACAAACTTGACAAGGCATTTCGATTTCAGTTGGGGACAATGTTCCTAGGGAGTTACCTACCACATTATACAATAATATGATTTCTATAATTACTAAATACTAACTTAGTTGGTGATGTGTCACAAATGAAATCTATTTTTTTAGTTTTTGTGCATCATCAATATCCATGCATATCTCTCAAATACATTAAAGTATTTTCTTATGAAGTTGTTCATTCTTAGTAATAATCAATAATCTTGAAATGCTAATTATAAAAGTGTGTGCGCGTGTGTGTACTTTGTGTGTCTTTGTGTTTGTGTATTTATGTTTGAGTATTTATTTCATTTTTCAATTTGTGTATATGTGACATATCAAGGATGCCACGTGCTAAAATATTAACTATAGCGTGCATGCCTTTTTAAAGAAATGTCATAAAAGCGTGAATTCCATATTCTAGAGAGATATAATGGGCCGTATCAAGCGGCTGTTAAACTTTGATTAAGAGTATGCTAGGTATCTACATATTATGATTGAGCACTAATTGAATCTGCCTAATCATGTTGTGCATCATATTGTAGAGGGGAAAAGCCTACTTTTTAACATTACTTAAGGTGATGACATTTTTTATACTAAGAAGCTAAGCAAGGTATAAAGTTTCTTGAAAGGTAATTTGATTTTATGAGCACTCTTTATGCTCAGGAAATACAATGTGTGATTTACAAGCCTTTCACCGATGTTGGAAATTCATAGGAGTCTATGTAATATGTATTAACCTCACTGGGCTCTTCTATAAACATTTTAATGACATTATGTATGATAAATATTTTTCCAAATGCAAATATAAAGAGAATACATGAACCCTTTAGACTAACCCAACATGGTAAAATCTTGCGATAAGATATAGTTAAATGTGAAATGTAATAATCATTGTTTTTTTTATGATAGAAAAAGTAGGCAAAGTGTCTATCACATAAAGGAATATCAAAAACAAAAAAATCCAAAGTGATGTGACAACCTAATGGATGCTAGATTATAGAGTAGTGGTCTAGGTGTAGACATGAATTTAGAATATTATCACCTAAAAAATGACTATATTGTCGATTGCCTATATCCAATGTAAGAATGAAATGAAAATTCAGAATCCAGATAACACTAAACATGATAAAAAAATTGGTACTTAGGATATCCTCGACAATGATTTCAATTATTATCATTTCACTATGTGTGGTCACATAATAAACCTTAGCTTGACAATGATTACAAACCTTAACTCTTTACATATGAAAATTCATGCATGATCAAGAATTACCTAATATGAAACTCCATGATACAATTTTTTAGGATCATCCACTAGGTTGAATTCCCTCATTATAACGACTAAGGAATGTAAGATAAATATAAAATTGGGTAGAAATGGAAGTCCAAGATTATTTCACAATATCTTGTAAAACTTATTGCATACTATGGAATTCAAAAAAGGTATATGAATTGATGAAGATCCTTAGAGTTAGAGTTTGTATGACAAAATTTCATATTTATAAATAATATATGATATCATTCAAAATACTATAGTTTTAATTATAAAGTATTCATGGTTTTCTTACTGAATATGAAATACTATTTATTTGAGGTGATTTTAAGATAAATCCAAAGATTCTAAAAGTAACCATGCAAAATTGAATACCTTTACAAACCATGGTTTGAGATAGTAATTATCATTAAAGGTGTACACAATGCATTCCTTCTCTAAAAAATATAAATTCTAGCCACACATCCTTTTGAATTTATATATCCTTGAGATAGATGGCTATTGTTAGATAGAAGCAATGTGGTGAACATATAGAAAGAAAAAGAAAATTATGAATCAATTGTATTATTTATAAAACAATGTGATAAAATGTTTATATGAAATATTGTGTTCTAGTTATATTATACAAATAAATTGAAAATACAATGATAGTTTAGTTCCTACAAAAAAAAAAAAATTCAATACAACCCAAAAACTCTCAATAATAAGTGTTTTTCATAGTTCATGAAGTGTTGAAAAAAACTTAAGTATTTGGCCTCGACTTCTGGTCAGTGTGGTTTTGATATATTTCAAATCATTGTGAAAAAAATGCCTCAAAGATTGCTCTTGATCCTTTAATGTTCAAATTTACATCATCAAGTGAACTTTTCATAAGTGTATGAAAACAACTTTTCAGCTTGATTTATATGCTTTTATATTTTGGTATACTGCAATTTTATATTACCTATTCAATTAATCATATTTCTGAGCTGAAGCAAGTCATACAAATTTAACATTCATACAAAAATAGAAATATCATAATATAAAACCATTAATATGTCAATTGATACAATATAAAGAATTGTGACTTAAAACTCACAGGAAAAAAAATTTTTTTAGTAAATTTGTATAGTATGAGTAATAATCAACATTATACAATTACTAATTACTTAAGTGTGTGTGTGTGTGTGTGTCTGTGAATGTGCACAAACACATGTGTATGTATGCATGTGTGCCTTTTTTTGTTTATATGTTCGTATGTGATAAATCAAAGATATCATGAGATAAAATTCTATAATGCATCTTTTAAAGGCTATTTCATATACATTAAGAATTCTATCTTTTATAGTTGTAAAAAGTCTTATCAAGAGGTTTATAGTTGTTTTGGAGTGTTGGCTAAACTTCAACATGTTCTATTGGATTTGCAAATGAATTCGCCAAGAATTATTTTGTGCAACCAATTATAGACACAAGAAATCTAGTTTTAATTCTTTTCAAATTTTAGCGACAATGTAATTGTGGACTAGACCTTGTAAGTATATGATATAGTTTTGGTATATAAGCATTTTTGATAATATCGACTCAGAAAAACAAAATTTTTGTGATATATAATATTGTGTGTGTGTGTGTGTGTACCAAAACATTGTAGACTAAACCATAATTTTTGTGACAAAATTTTTGTGATATATAATTTTTGTGACATATATTTAATATGTCAAGTAGTATATCAAATTTATTTTAAGAGTTAGAGAGAGAGAGAGAGAGAGAGGGAGAGTGAAATTATAATGTAAACACAGTTTTATGAATTATCAACCATAATTTGGTGTGAAAATTTGGTGGGAGTCTATGATGTATAGACTAAACCTTGTGACCCTCATGTGATCTATTATTAGGAAGCTTTGCAAGATAAAATTTCCGGAATTTATATTCATACAAAATGAATTCAAGAACTCACAAAAATTATTTTAAGCTCATGTGATCTTCATGTGATCTATTAATTAGACAAGCTTTGCATTAAGTAAAATAATTTATATCCATTATTTTTTTTTTTGTAATGGAATATATTAGGCAAACTTTCATGAGAGATTACAGGTAGGCAAGCTTTCATGGAATATAGTTATTTTAAGAAAATCTTCAAAATATCATTAATATCATTACAATTAATGCATAAATGATGAATTACAGATTCATTATACCTTACATAGTATTGATTTCAATTATACAAAAATATATTCAGCATGCTATTTGATATTTTGTAAGCCACATATATCTCATATAATTTTATTAAAAGAACAATAATATTATATGTTAATGATGACCACAAAATTATAAGTTTTAGATAAATAAATGTTGAATGTCACAATAAAAAAATTAACTTATTTGAAACTTATTTTTTCTCAATATGTTGCAATGTTCTACAACAAAACTCTCAGATAGTATTTGAAGGAGTGGCTGCATGAATAGATGAGGAGCACTTATTATATAAGAGCTCACTCTTTGCCAAATATTCTGACACATGTGCCTTAAACCTAGGTCCATACGCAATATAGAGGATAAATTGGTCATGACAAAACTTCCTCATTGAACCAACTTCCCTGCAACATTCTTCTGAAATTGTTTGGCTCATGAATATTGTTTCAAATACTTCTCTTCCACATTTTGGATTGCTATGTTCGGCACATTTCCCCAAAAACTTAAAAAATCCTGGCCTCGGCTCTGGTGAACCCTCAAAGATGGATGCATTCGTGAGCTTAGGAGAGATCATCAAAATTAAACTTGCAACAATCATTGCCCACACAAACATAACATTAGTCCCTCTTGCCATTTTGCTCAATTCAAAATAATGTTGAGAGATATAAACACTATTTTGATGTGATTTGTGAAGAGAAATGGGCATCAATTTATAGTATCTTAATTGTTTCCTAAAATTTAATGATACTTGTATCACTTTAGTTTCTTTCTTTAGTTAATTGGTAATTCATTATAATGTTTCACAATGTTTTTTGCAAATAATTAATTTCTATTGATTATGGTTAATTCTAAATTTAATGAGATCATCAATACTATAACTTATTGCTTCTTATATTTAATTTAATTTATTGTAGATTTTGTTCATCAAATTTTAATTTCATGATAAAGATTATTAAATGAATTTGAATATGTGTGTGTGTGTGTGTGTGGATATGTCATGGTTAACAATATTATAATATTAAGCGTGCAAATTTCATCACCTAATTGCTAGAAAGATGAGCATTGCTCTCATTTTTGGATGGTCCATACAACAAATCTTATGATATTATTTATATTAGTAAAATCAACCCATATAAACTAGTTTATCAAATAAAACATAATTGCATATATAATCATTTATTAATATGATTTTAAGTAGCGATCTAATTCTACCTTTCTAAAAATAAATATATCTAATAACTAAATTAGGTATGTATTTGTTGTAACTCATATTTCAAAAATTAAATTATTAACTATGTGGTTCATTTTGAAATTGTATCCCATTTTGACAGTAAATAACATTTGTTTGAACTTCCATTTTAACTTTCATTTTGGTATTCTTAATCTATGACATCCAACGATTGTATCAAAATTACAATATGTAAAAATTAATTTAATTTCTTTGTTTAACATGCAATAGTAATTAGGAGTGTGTAGTAGGTAATTACTATTTTGAATCTCTTCATTTCCTAATCAATATTTTGAATGTCAACTAAGTGTTCTTGATGTGCTAGCTTATAAATATCTCATATAATTTTATATCCAAATAAAAAATTACAAATAAGTTGTTAGAAGAAAATCATTATCAATTGTGATGATAATGATAGATGTGGTTGTGGGTGTACTAGTGAGCAATTCTAATCCAATATCTTAACTTTATAATGGTATATTGATTTGAATAAAATGACTACAATAAAATTAAATATAAGATAATTTCACATTTATTATTATTCAAGAAGTCTACAATCATTTAATAAAGATGAAAATAATTTGTTTTTGAATTTATATATTTAAATATTAAGCAATTATTTGTGGATGCGATAGTTATTGTCCATCATGAGATTATTCACTCAAAAACATAGCAATCGACAATGGCAATCCCAAAAGGAAATCTCCATCAGTCACTATTTTCCTAAGAAACATATATATCTAATGCACTCTTTATGAATGTAATTATTTGATTTCTATCCCAAAAACTCTTTTTTTATGGTTATTGTTAGCGAATTCACATAAAGATTCAAAAATTTAGTTCAAGTAATTTCTTGTTTATTTCATTATAATTTTCTTTAATTTTTTTAATGCATGCACAAAATATTTTATATTTTTCATCACGATTGTGAAAAAATTATAAAAATAAATGATACAAGTTCAATTCTAGATAATAAAACAGACAACATTTGCATAAATTTTATCAAAGGAAAGAGTTGGCCCTCTTGAAGATGTAATATGTATAACAAAATAGAGTTTTGTGCATATTTGATAGATATCAAGTAAAGAAAATAAATAAATAAATTGCAATATATAAAATATGATATAATAAGTGTCATACCATCACTTGAAAAATCATATCCTATTAATATTAAAAAAATTTATATGGGCACCGCACATGTTGTGTGCACTCATCAAAGATTTTACAAAGATAAAAAAATAAATGAAGGAAAACTATAATAATTATTATTTAATGTTTAGATAAAAACTTAAAAATAATTTAAATATGTCAAGTTTTAGGTGATGTTATTAATTTTGTAAGTAGAATAATGGATAGACAAGATAATAAAAGAATTAAAAGGAAAAAGAACAATAAAAAAAAAAGTAAAACTTTAGTTGCATGACTCATCTAATAAATATACATTTTTTGTAGGGATCATTTTAAATCGTGACATCAACATATTTTATGAAATCAACAATATGATCTATTTATGGATTTTGATAAATTTTAAAAATAATATTTACTTTCAAGAAGTTAAAAGATCTATTAGAAGAAATGTTATATTAAAAGTAGATGAATCTCACAATTAAATGATGCCATAATGAGTGAGAAAGTTAAGATATGAGCATGTTTTCAAAATAAATGTAAATGTGAATTTAAATTTAACTAAAGAAACTGAGATAGAAAGTGAGAAATCAAATGCAAGCTTTACAAAAACATGGTTCAATAAAATAGAACAAAAACTCTTTAACTATTTTCAATATTATCTATTTTGATAGTTGATTAAATACATCAACTATGAAAATAATGATAATAAAATTGACAAGTTTCAAATTAAAACATGATATTTTAGTTAATTAAAAATATATTTGTTTGGAGCATTATATTATAAGAACCAAGAACAATGAAAGAAGACTTTCATGTTTGACTATTAGAATTATAAGAATAAAATTGTTCCAAAAATTGGAATATGTTTTCTAAGGTTAAATAGTGATGGATGCGGTAAATTAGTTATTGGTGTCTACTAATCATGGATTTGAAAGGTTATTCGACAGGATTAGGGCCAAAATGACACTTAACATGTTTACATACACAACAACTAGCCATATGTCAATCATAGTTATGAAAATTGGATTAACCCATAGAAAGGTGCTACTACTAGAATATAGGGGGCATCCAAACCAGCTCTATTCAGCTGAAAATGATGCTTAGTATGTTTGCATATATCATGCCTAGTGTTTAGGTATATAACTAGGCCCAAACTAGTTGGTCAGCACAAAAAATAATCATACCAAAACTCTTTTTTAGATGGGCAGTTGATCTACTATAATGTGTTTGGGTGTAAGGGATGACATCATAGTCTAGAGGTGAATGTTGAAGCTAGGGTTGTAGTTGCACTACAATTCTATATGTAATAGGGACCAATCAAATTACCACAGCAATAAAGCTAGGTGTCGAAAGTTGTTTTCACAAATTTATACCTAACCTGATTGATCATGTGACATGGTCCAACCTTAATTGCAAATACTTGATTTGGCTTTAATTTCATAATAGTCTAATATCATAATTTTGTGAAGAAAAACATTCATTTTTTAAAAGTTAATATTTTAATAATTTTTAAAATATATTTAAAATTAACTTTAGAAAGATTATATCAATGGATAAAGCCTTGATAAATGGTGTTTTATTAAAATGTTGTATTTTGTTTGTATGAAGCTTGCTTGTGATGTATGGGTTACAAAGCATTAACATCCAAGATACGGTGGACAACAATAAAGATTGTAGATCAATTGTGACCATATTATAATGAATGAATTATGGCTAGTAAAAACTATTTCAACAATTATGTTTCACTTGCACACATTGGCATTCTTAATATGTATGTATATAATATAATTTTGGCACTAGATAAATTTGGACACTTTCAATAGGAAAAAAGTTCATACATAAGCATGACAAAATTAATTTATGCTTTGTTACTTTCTTGTGTGAAATAAATTATAAATTTGTGATTTAAATGTGTACTTGCAAGAAATAAAATGACAAAAAAAATTTGGATGTACTATTTATTTGTCTGATTGTTATGTATGTGTGTGTGTGTGTGTATTGCATATTTAGATCCAAATGGAATGCATAGAATTGGAAAACTTACTATGAATCAACATAGTGAAAAATGAGACATATAAATGAAGTGTTATGATTTGTTTAGATATTGAATATCATTGATGCTACTCCATATATTTCATAAGTTTATAAATTATTAATTATAGATATAATTTAAAATATTTTATTTTTTTTTTCATTTTAGTGGACTAAGAATATGATAATTAGAATAATAATTTCTTTATAATGATATGAAAATTCAATTGGAAGACCAATGCTAATAGTCAATTTTGATATATATTCTCTATTAAACTTATTGTGATAATGAAGAGTGTCAATAAACTTGAAGTTACTTAAATTTCAAAGACACTTCCACTAAGTTGGATTTTTTTTTGATATTTAATGAACTATATTTTTTTTAGTAAATTGATCGACATGGCTTTTAAGGTGATTGCTGCCACTAGCACCACTATAGGTATATATATATTTTTAATATATATATTATGTTTAATCTAAATCAACATCCCTAGTATTTTTTAATTTTAGTTATGTTAAAAGTATACCCATACCATAAAACATCACATTAATTTAGGTTTCTTACGCAAATGATTGTAAATCAAAAGAAAAAACTTAGTTTGAGTCCTGGACAATTTAGTTAGGTTATCATTATTATATATGTCTATATCTAATTTATTTTCATTAAATTTATTATTTCTCATTTTTTAATATATGATACTTGGCTAGATATAAGAGAATGAAAGTAGTTTTTTTTTTTTAAATTTGTTACTAATTTTTTTTTATTTTATTTATTAATCTTCTTTTATTTACTAAATAAAAAAATTAATTCTAACACAATCATAATATATAACTTAATTTTATGTGTGCATCAGATACTTTGGGTGCTCCTCATTTTTTAATACCTAATAGCTATTACTTGTCATCAAACTAATATAGGTGTTACATGATATTAAAAAAAACAAATTATTAAATAATATTGGTACAAAATAGAACACAATTAATTTTAGAACATGAAGAGGAGGTGAGAGAAGTTTTTAGATTACCTATGAAAAACAAAATATATCAATTTGTTTCATATAGTTTTTTTATAATTTTTTTATTATTTTTAGATATTATTTATGGTAGAAATTTGACAATCATTATATTTTTGCAAATAATCGATGAAATGCGCCCAAAAAATTTGTTAAAATATTTTTTTTATTAGACCCAACGGGACATTAAAAGGTACTATCATGTTGATGTCCTGTTAGGGTGCATGAACAACCAAATAAAACAAGGAACTATTTTAAAAAATGGTTCTATTTTTTAAAAAATCTAGTCATGCCATGGGACATGCCACCATGATTGGCACATAGGATGTTAGAGGTGTTAAATGAGGTGAGCATCCCAAGCATGACACGAGGCACACCACGATTCAACTATATATCCATTCCATGACATAACTTGGTTCAAAGTCGTGCCTAGACTAGCCTCGAGCTAGCCCATGACATAGCTCATGCCATGTTGGGACATAGTTTTGGCATGAATGGTGCGACACAACACCACATAATATGATGGCCCATGCAAGCCAATTTCAGCACAATTGGCGAAATAGGTCCGCATGGTTCTAATTCATGCAAGCCTGGAAGATACCAGGCTAGCCTAGAATACACCAAGCTAGCTTGGCTAGGCCTAACCTAACTCAGCACAACCCATAATGATCCGACATGACCCAACTTGGCCTAAAAAAAGGCATGCTTGCGGGCCGTGTAAGGCAGCCCATATTTAATGCTATGCTAGCATAACAAGACCCATGATAGATACCATCCCTTGCTGGGCTTGGTATGATGGCTTAGTCTGGCCTAACAGATCATTGTGCCAATGCAACTCTAAAAATGAGCAGCACAGAATAACTCATTGACACATTGTTTCACGAGTTTTGCTAGATAATGTCAAGTCGTGAAAAGCTTATTCATGCATTGACAACCAAGATAATGATACAAACAACAACATTTGTATAAATTTTATCAAAAGAAACAATAATGCTCATGCACATAAGATTGATAATCATTGTATTATGCAAAATTTATTTCTTTCTTGATATAAATACCCAATCAATATTTTTCATAAGATTTATCTGTACTTAGGTTGGTCCTCTTGAAGATGTCACTGTACAACAAAATAATTATTTAATCATTGCTCTTGTACATACGTATAACCATGTAATGAATTTTATTTTGTCAGTATTTAGAATTTTATAACATTATAATGCATATTAAAAGAAGTATATGTGTGTGTGTGTGTGCAATTTTCTACATATATGTATATATAAATTGTATATAGGCACTATTAATGTGTATGTTTGTATACTAGTAAATTTGCTAAGAGCACATTACACACTAAATATATATAGTGTATAAAATCTCATTACATATAGTGATGGATACAAACTACATTTAGCCATGTAATGAATGGAGGCTAACATGGAATCTAGGATAGCATGGGTTTGATGCATGTCACTTTGCCTGATGGTCTGAACCATCCTGATTTACTAGCTGGTCATCCAGTAGTTTATATGCATTATAGCCTAGCATAGGCCAAATAAAATGGCATATCCTCAATAGGCTCTTAGTTTTAAAGTAAAATGATCCAAAAAATCACAATTCTAAAACAACAAGTTATTAATTTTATTTTTTTTCATTGATTATTTTGAAAATGTATATTCATGCTAATAAAGTCTTTTGAAATTTATATATAAATAATAAATATTTTAGAAATTTATGTATTTGTTCATTCTGATTTTGTAGGAACTTATAGATTTGTATCAAATGCTTTTTTGAGAAGATGGAGTAGTCTCCTTATACTAAGATGAGCACATATTTTGGATCCAATGGTAAAAGCTTGTCTAGTGATTAATAATAAAAAGTTATTTGTTTCATTGTTCTTGGTTTAGAAGGATTTCATATGATCTCGGGGATGGATTATATGCTAGTTTTAATTGGGTTGGGTACAATCATTTTTATATGCATTAAAATAAGAAATTGGATAGATTTTTATTGAATATATCTTCCATCATAGCTTTCAGCTTGTTATAAAGGATGTAAAACAAGCAAATGCAATGAGTGAATTTATTATTGTTTTGTGATGAGCTTCAAAGGTTGAATTTGTTTCATGTATTAATGAACAAGGCTCATTGTGTATGCATTCTAATGAGCCGAAGAAAGTAAAAAAAGCACGTCTGAGAATTAATAGAAATAGGACTCATTGGTGCTAGATATTCTTTTTGGGCTACTCATTATTAATATTTAATAATAAGTTTTGTACATAATTATTTTTTTATCTATTTAACCATTTGTTTTCTTATTTCTCTGTTTTATTAAAAGGTGTAGGTACTAATATGTTTAAAGATTGGTCACGTGGCACTGGGAAATAACGAGAGACCCGCTGCCCGCTCAACGGGCCAAAGAAATTTTTGGAGTGTGACCCGGTCTACTCTGTTGATTCGACTCATTCTGTTTATAGGATCTAATTTGTTTTTCCTATAGATTCATTATATGCAAAATTTGTTCAGCACACTCGGTTCTTCTCTCTCTCTCTCTGTGATTTTATACAGTAACAGTTGGTTATTAATCTGTAAGCACTAAGTACTTTTCTAGTAGACATAATTAGTCGTACTGAATGGTTAGCGAACCATTTGAAAACTGATGTTTGATTGTTATAGTGTGCATTATTTATATTTCTGCGCAATCCAATAATTTTACATAATCACTATCGAGAGATAAGAAATTCTAACAATAAGAATGTATAGATATATGGTTTTCATAGAATGAAAAGAGGTCAATTTGATAACTATAAATAATCATTACCCTTTTTTGAAAATCAATGATCTACTCAATCAATTATGATTAGCTTTAGTCTTCACAATGTTAGACTTGCTTTTAAAATATCATGAGACAACAGAAAGTTCCTTATTTCACCATGCGCATATGTTTATATTTTAGTTTCAAATCATGTTAATCCTAATATGCAAGCATATGATATTGTTGATCTTCAAGTATGTGAAGAATTATGTTATGTTTATTACCTTTTTGAATGCATTGCAATAATTTTGAAAAATGTCTTCCTCATAATTCCTTATAATCTAGTGGAGTCATGCATGTAATATCAACGTAGAAAAGGTAAAGGTGGAAGGGATAATGATAAGTCTCAAAAAAAGGAAATTCAACCAAAAAATAATTTACCATTTTGATAACTCTATAACCAATTGGTCATTCATGTTGATGAATTTTCTTTTAGTAATTCTTCCCAATATTGGCAACCCTTTCAGCATATTGAGACCAAGGAATCTCATCCATCTAGCTACTTCAATTCAAATTTAACTTATTCGCAATGCCTAATACTTGCATTATGAATCAGCTGATAGATGATAAGAATTTTGAAAACCAACCAATAAGAAAATATTCCAAAAATTACTTTGATGGTTGTTGGGTATGCGTACAATGAATCTGAAAATTTTTTAGAGCCATTTTTTTGATTGCCCTCTATAACTTTATTAGAAATATTTTTTTATCATTGTTAGCTAATTTGAATTGCACATTAGCTTGTTGATTGTATGGAATGATTATTTTATGCATAATACGATACATGGTACATAAATATTTAAAAGGTGATTTACAAAAGTATTTTTTTAAATCACTTATAATTATATTAGGCACTACACACCCTAGAAAAAATTATTGTTTTTTTTTGCTTTGTCCACTACTATTGTGACTTTGTTATGTTAGTTAATTTTATCAGTTATGTGATGTCCCAAAAGCTTATTAATATGAATATCTTGTCAATAGAGATTCACAAATTTATGAGTCACACAAGTAGTAAAGTAGAATTTTGTTTAAATATCAATTACATAAGAATTATATTGGTAGTTTATTTATTTAATAGTGAGAAAACTCATTTTTTATAAAATAAATATTCAAATTGTTAGATAATCTTAGATCAATGAGTTTATTTATTTTATCTATATGATGATATTTAAGTTGCTCAAGTTATATTATATTGGATATAGAATGAAGATTGAAATGTTGTGCAATGATTCCTTATCCTAATGGTAATCAAGGTGTTTATCACCATTTAGTCCATCCCAAAGATGCTCTCCTATTAGCTCTCACTATAGTACATCACCATCAATATAATAATTTATTTTTGAAAGATAGTCATTCATAAACCTATACCTTTTTGGTAATTTTGTCAACAACCCTTGATGGTTTCTTTATATATATACTTTTATTCTTTGGTCTCATTTATTATAAAGACCAAAGATTAATATGATCTTTAAGTATATACATGTTCAGCTTCATAAGAACATACTTGCACAATTAACTTATGCTTCATTCAAGTTTCATGGCTGGGAACCATATGAGTAAAAGTAATTCACAAGCATCGTCACTACTTTGTAAGTCACCACACACTTATGTATGTCCCATGGATTGCATATCAGCATTCTTTTTTTTTGTGGGGTGGGGTGGGAGGGGTGAGTC
The DNA here is from genome assembly GCA_029783825.1 of Sapria himalayana. Classification (NCBI taxonomy): domain Eukaryota; kingdom Viridiplantae; phylum Streptophyta; class Magnoliopsida; order Malpighiales; family Rafflesiaceae; genus Sapria; species Sapria himalayana. Next base: position 2,331,278 of record JAREIK010002107.1, on the reverse strand, counting down.
TGAGTGGCAAAGAGTGGGTGTTTCCTTCTGATGACTACTGATCTGCATATCATCATCCTTCTTATTGATGATGTGACTCATATACTAAAGTTGAATCTTTTAGTAGAAACTTCTAATAATATCTATCTCAATTAAGAACTAGTTATTTTAATACATAAACAATAGATTGACATATTAAAATCATTCACACTTTTGACTTCATAAGCCTCATAATGTGACTTCTAAAAATAGTTAAAATATAAGTTTAAGTTCTATTTAATCACTATCCTTCAATATCCATAACACAAAATAACTCAAACACATATATTCAAAACACACAAACCCTTGACTCATGTTATTTTAGTACAAATTCAATAATCTACTATGGAGATGGGGGGTTTGAAAGTTGTGCACTCCAAATCTAAAAATTACAATATGCCTCACATCTCATGTTTTTTAGAACCCCTAGAAAGAACAAATTTTCCTCTAGGATTTAGTATTTGTCATCACTTTTTTGGTTGCATGGATGGATAGGAAAAAGAATGAGAGAGATTCTTTTAAATTTCACTATCTTTCACTTTTATACCTAGGTAATTCTCCAAAAATTCATGACTTATATTAGACCATGACTTAAGCTTTCATCTCTTAAGTTGGAGGTCGCAAATTTAGAAAGTGGCTTTAATTCTATGCTATATCCTGATCTTTTGTAACACAAATTCATGGTGTTGGTAATGACCATGACTTAAGCCTAATGTCTAATATTATATGAAGCTGCAATATTATGAGGTGGTCGTGGCTTCATGTGTTTACCTAGTTGTCTTTAATAATGGGATTAAACAATAAGAAATGATTGTGGTACGGTGAAGGGCTTCAATTTAATATATGATCGCGACAGTTTGATAAAGCCATGACATTAGAATTGGTCCTTTAAAAAATGTGAAGTCATGGAATTGTGATATAGTTGCAGCACTAATAAGTACTTGTGCATTCTATTATTGTGGCACAACATTTTCTTTTCATTTGTCTTCAAATGTCCATTATGCTATGATGGCCATGACACTAAATTTCTCTTATATCATATATCATCTTTTTGTAGTATTGTAAGAAAGTCATGATACTAGTAATTAACTCGAGCATAAAAGTCATGACTTTGTCTTCCTTTAAAAATTAGAGTAATTATCTTGGTAAATACTCATACTTGAGTAATATCTTTGTAACTTTTAGTATTCCAAAAGGCACAACTCTAAATAATTGAAATAGTTTTGGCTTGAGTAGTTTTTTTCTCTATTATAACTTTATGTAACTTAAAAGTCATAGCTTTAAAAATAGCTCACTGCTCTAACATGAGACTTTAGAGTCATATGAAGATAAAGTCACTATGGATTGACTTGGCCATGACCTTGAGCACCAGTGAAATAGTTGATTGTTATGACATAGAATTAATATCTCATCTATTTAAATATCATTTTACTATTTGTTTATGTGATATATCAAGGATGCCATGAGATTAAATTTGAACTATAGTGTTCATGACTTATTAAAGCATTGGCATGAAACTGTGAATTCCATCTTCTAGAAATATAATGAGCCTTCAAGGGGTTGCCTAACTTTGAATAAGAGTATGATTGACATCTACAAGTTATAATGAAGCACCAATTGAATCTGCCTATGAATCATGTCATGCATCATATTGTAGAGGTGATAAGCCTACATTTTAATGATATCATGGCTTAAAGGAAACAACATTTTTGGATATTAAGAAGCTAAGCAATGCATTAAGTTTCTCAAAACGTACTTTAATTTTATTAACACTCTTGATCCTCATGAAACTAAACATGTGATATATAGGCCTTTGATTGAAGCTATAAATTCATAAGAGCCTATGAAATATGTACTAAACTTCATAATGCTTTGTTATAAACATTTTAATGAGGTTATGCATGATAATTTTCTTTTTTCCAAATACAAATATACAGAGAATACATGACCCCTTTAGACTAACCCAACATTGTAAAACCTTGAGATAATATGTAATTGAATTTGTAATGCAATCATCATTGTATTTTTTATGATGGAAAAAAAGTAGGTAAAGTTTTTATCATTGAAACAACACCAAAAACAAAAAATCATAAGTTATGTGAACACCTGATGGATGATGGATTTTATGGTAGTGATGTAAATATTGACATGAATTTAGAATATTATAAACTAAATTTGGCAATATTGTGTAAATTGTGCATCCAAAGGAAGAATGAGATGAAAATTCAGAATCCATATAGCACTAGAACATGATAAAAAAACTTCAGTACTTAGAAACTATTCTTGGCGATGGTGTCAATTTTTATCATTTCACTATGTGTGGTCAAACAAATATTTATAAACCTTAACTCTTTACATATTGTAATTCATGCATGATAAAGAGTTGCCCGGTGTGAAACTCCATAATACCATTTTTTAAGGATCATCCACTAGGTTAAATTCCCTCATTATAGCAACTAAGGAATATATGATAACTATAAAATTGGGTAGAAATGAAAGTCTAGGATTATTTCACAATGTCATACAAAATCAGAGCATACATTGTAATTTAAAAATATAATTTGAAACTTAATGCATACTATGGAATGCAAAGATATAGATGAATTGATGAAGACCCTTATTGTAAGAGTTAGTATGCCATAATTTCATGTCTACAAATAGTATATGATATCTTTCTGAGGATTATAGTTTTAGTGATAAAGTATTCATAGTTTTCTAATTGAATATAAAATACAATTTATTTGAGAAGATTCTAAGATAAATCCAAAGATTTTAAAATTAACCATGTAAAATTGAATACCTTTACAAACCATGGTTTGAGACAGTTTTTATCATTAACATTGTACATAATGTAGTGGTTCTCTAAAAAATATATAATCTAGCCACACATCCTTCTGATTTTTATCTACTTGAGATGGTTGGCCATTGTTAGAGAGAAGCAATGTAGTGAGAAGTAGAAACAAAAGAAAATTATGACTCAATTATGTTATTTGTAAAAAATGTGATAACATATCTAAATGAAATATTTGGTTGGAATTCATTTATGCAAATACATTGGAAATACAATGATATCATTGTTACAAGAAAATTAAAATATACAATACAACACAAAATTTTTTTAAGGATTGATCATGCTCCGTTATTGTTAAGTTTACATCAGCTTGTGAAAAAAAACATCGTAAATAATTTTTCAGCTTGATTTATAAGCTTTTAAAATTTTTTCTACTACAATTTTATATCACCTATTTAATTGCTCATATTTCTGACCTGAAGCAATTCAAAAAATTAACATTCATACAAAAATACAAATATCCTAATCTTGAATCAATAATATGTCAATTGCTAAAATATATAGAATTGTGACTTAAAAGTGACAAAGAGAGGAGATGTTTCTAGTAGAAATGTTTATTATGAGTCATAATCAACATTCTACAATTATTAATTACTTAAGTGTGTGTGTGTGTGTGTGTAAGCCTATATGTGTGCTTTTTTTTGTTTGTATGTATGAATGTATGTGATAAATCAAAGATATCATGAGATACAATTCTAACACTAGAATGCATCTTTTTAAGACTATCTCTTATAGGTGAAGAATTCTATCTTTGATAGATGTTATGAGCATTATCAAGATGTTGATACATTTTGTTGAAGAGTTGGAAAAACTTCAACATGTTCTAGTGGAACTGATCTCCCAAGAATCACCTTGAGCAACCAATTATAGAAACAAAACAACTAGTTTTAATTGTTTAAAAAATTTAAAGATAATGTTAGCATGGACTAGACCATCAAGTATATGATATAGTTTTGGTATATAAGCATTTTTGATAATATCCACTCAAAAAAACAACATCAATTGCTATGGCAAGCATAATGTTTTTTGTTACTTACAAGTCTAATTATACCTATGAGCATGAATCTTATTTTTTTCTAATGAGAAATAATAGGCAAATTTTCATTTGAGTAATAATTGTTAGGCAAATCTACAAAATTTCTTCCATATTTTGGACCACACATGAGGACTCAAATTATTACTCAAATTTAACATGTTACGTGACATAATTACGCAACATAATTGTCAATGCAAATTTTATTTAAACCAAATTATATTTTTTGGTTTAAATATATTGAAAAAGTTTAATTACGCAACATAATTACGCAACATAATTGTAATTACGCAACATAATTACGCAACATAATTACGTGACATAATTACTTACAAGTCTAATTTTATTTAAACCAAATTATTACTCAAATTTAACATGTTACGTGACATAATTACGTGACATAATTACTCAAATTAATGCATAGATAATTATTACTCAAATTTAACATGTTACGTGACATAATTACGCAACATAATTGTCAATGCAAATTTTATTTAAACCAAATTATATTTTTTGTTAAATATATTGAAAAAGTTTTGATTCTTTTGCCAATAAAAAAAACATTCAAAATATGATAATTACCACACATACGATGTTTTCTAGGACACAAAAATATCATATAATTTCATAAAAAGTAAAATAATATTATATGTTAATGATGACCACAAAATTATAAGTTTCACATAAATAAATGTTGAATGTCACAATAAACAAATTAACTTATTTGAAATTTATTTTTTCTCAATATGTTGCAATGTTCTACACCAAAACTTTCTAGATAGTATTTGAAGGAGTGGCTGCAGAGATAGTTGAGGAGCACATATTATATAAGTGCTCGCTCTTTGCCAAATATTCTGACACATGTGCCTTAAACCTGGGTCCATACGCAATATAGCGGATAAATTGGTCATGACAAAACTTTCTCATTGCAGCAACTTCACTACAACATTCTTGTGAAATGGCTTTGCTCATAAATACTGTTTCAAAGACTTCTCGTCCACATTTTGGATTGCTATGTTCAGCACACTTCCCTAAAAACTTAAAAAATCCTGGTCTTGGCTCTGGTAAACCCTCAAAGATGGATGCATCTGTGAGCTTGGGAGAAATTATCAAAATCAAACTTGCAACAATCATTGCCCACACAAACATAACATTAGTCCCTCTTGCCATTTTTCTCAATTCAAAATAATGTTGAGAGATATAAACACTATTTTGGTCTGGTTGATGAAGAAAAACAAGCAACTAGAGATCAATTTATAATATGTTATTTGTTTGTTAAAATTTAATGAGATTTGTATCTCATTAGTTTCTTTCTTTAGCTAATTGGTAACTCATTGATGAGATTTGTATCTCATCAATTTTTTTACAATTAATTAATTTCTTTTGCCTATATTTAATTCTAAGTTAATAAAGATCAATACAATTATTTATTGCTTCATATATTTAATTGTAATTATTATAGATACTACACAAAAAATTTAATAGCACGAGAGAGATTATTAATGAATTTGAATATATATATTTAGACACACACACACACACATATGTATATGTACATGTGTATACATATAGAACAGTGTAGTAGGTTTAGGTAGTTACAATTTTGAAACTCTCCATCTTCTCATCAATATTCTTAATGTCAACTAAGTGCTCTTGATTTGCTAACTTAAAAATAGGTATTTAATCATTTGATTTGTACATATGTATAATTTTGTTATGAATTTTTTTTATCAAAATTTAAAATATTATTACATTATAATACATATTAAAAGAATAACATATAACACACACACACACACACACACACACACACACACACACTTTTATACTAATAAATTTGCATGAGATATTATGTTTTTATTTCGATTAACTTATAATATAATTTTTATTTTTAAAATTAATATTAAAAAAAATTTAATATTAAAAAATTATTAAAAAATTATTTTTACACAAATTATTTTTACACATAAATTATTAAAAATTATTTTTTACACACACACACACACATAAATTATTAAAAAATTATTTTAATAATATTTGTAAGTGATTATAATAAATAAATTGCTGAAATCACTAAAGCCCATCAAAATAAGCAAATGTTAATCAGAAAACTTTGGATATTAAATAGTACAAAATTTTCCTAAGAAAATAATTTTTTTTTTAACTTCTAGCTATCACACCTTGCAATAATCTTTTGTAATTCATACAACTCTTTTGTCAACTCAAGCATACCTAAGTCTTAATAGACTATTCAATTTATCTACAAGTACCCCTCAAAAATCTTGGCAATTGATAGGCTAAAGTCTCATATGTCCATATAGCAAATATGAATATTTGGAAAAAACTATGCCATATCTTCACCTACATGAAAAAAATAATAATCCAACCAAAATTAATATTGACCAAAAATTATTATTTCTTTGTTTAACCAATAAATTATTTTTCTAATTTTCTATATGAATTAAAATTTCTAATTCATTTTGGTCTTGTGGCTGCACCACTATTTCCATTTATATTTTCAAGGTGTATATTAGTATCCCCTGTTTATCTTTTATTATTTGAGAGTACTTAACCTATGAAATATATGAAATCATATATATAATTTATGTGTATTGTTAAATAAAGTTTTATTCAATTGAATTTTATGTGTTTTTTTTATATTTTCTCATCTCTTCTCTGTTTTCCAACTCTCTACCTTCCCAAAAGCATCCCGGCCCAAATCCTAATTTGGCCTGAATAATTACATTCATATTATGTGTTTCCTACTTACATATTTTTTGTATATTTGTGTTTACATACTAAAATTTCAACAAAGTGTATATGTTTTTCAATGTTTAATATACATATATATTTCAAAAACACGTTATATAAATCATGTAAGCATAATATATTTTCTTTTGGGAAGTGGGTGTCATAATATTTGGGATTGGAAAATGAATTGCTCTCTCCCTAGTCCCATCTATAGTGAGCCTCTATTGTTTTGTTATCCATATCGTACATACCATTGTGCCTTGTGGTGCACATTCACATTATTTTTTGAGCATCATTTCTCATGAGCCACTATTTCCTCTAATGCAAAAGGAAAGAAAATTCATATGGCATCAATGGAAATAAGTGTTGGATAAGTGGAGCTGTGGATCTAAGGTGTAGCCTCCTCATAAGTTGTGAATACGGCATTATATTATATTATTTATTAAGTTCACATAAATTACAAAAATATCAAAAAAAAAATACATCAATTATCCATTCATCATTCAATCAAAAAATATATAAAATAATACAAAGTCATAAGCATAACTCACAAATCATAACAACAACATAAAAGAAATAGTAAACATTGTCAATCTCAATCATAGTAATAACAATGCAGCAAGCTCAACTACCTCAATGGTTCAATCTCAATACCAACCCGTATAAGTATGCAATTGATCATCATCACATAAGCATCTAATGACATCACTAAAAGTTAGCTCAACTTCCTCAAAGTCTCACGAGTCATCATCTGCTAGCAACTCATCCGCTCTTGTTCCAGCATGATCTCGATCATGGATGCCTAGCCTCGAATCTTTTCAATACTTCATACATGTTAGTGTATCAATGATATCTAGTTGCAATCTTGATTTTCTATCTAAAATCACATTGATTATAATAGAAAATTAGACTCCGATGTTATGCTTGATACTATAAGAGTTAGTAGATCCCGTGTTATCTTCGATAGCATGGGATAGGTGGACTCATATGATTTCCACTATTATAAAATATCAAGATTCTTATTACTATTATATGATAGGATCAAGTAGTAATCAGTATCTAAGTACTGAGACAGCTCACTCCTATTCAATGGATCACCTCGTCGTTTGCCCCTCGCTAATTGAATGGAAAAGGCATCATCTCCGAATAAAGTATCCATATTTGTACTCGGAGCCTGGCTATTAGTACCACCATACCTAGTGTTGTAGTATGTAAATAACAATAACTTAGTTAACTTCTCATGAATGAACCATTCAGGTTGGTGTTCCTAGTTATTGCAGGAGGATATTTGTGTCAAAATATTCTCTATCCATTCCATCTTGATCCTAGGGTCCAAGTAAGCAGCCAAATATTAAAGAGATGGAATGGTGAAATAGTATTTTAAGTACTTGGTTTCCATCTCAAGGGTCATGTCACTAAATGTAGGGTCATCTTTAAACTTCCTAAGTATGCTATTAATATTGCATATGCACCTGAGTGCAATGCAAGTCATTGGAGTATAAACTGATAAATACATGTTCCTGCTATCATAAAAAAACTTCGGGAATTCCATAAATGAAATTTTTGTATCCTAGTCAGTGTCATCAATAAATAAGTTTGTCACTCTTATTATTGATGTAGTCAGATGTCATGTGTTTGTAACCAACACATGATTCCAACATCATTTGTAATTTCAACGGTGTCTCACATCTATTTTGAATTTTTCTTTTTAGACCTGCAGACAAATAGAGATTAGCAAACTTCTATTGTCTGCTAAGAGTTTGAAGATATTTTAGGAAGTTACATATTTTTTTTATATCATGGGAAACAACCTTCACCTCCTTGTACTATGAGGTTAATAACGTGACACATACACCTAACATGAAAAATATCTCCTAATGGCTCATCTCTAATGGTCCTAACAAACATGTTAATGTATTCTCCATTATTAGATGCATTATTGAATGTGATACTACATATATTATTTTGAATATTATATTCTCTAAAGATTCTCATCATTCACTCATATATAATCAGGCCATCATGAGGAGGAGAATCTCTAAAAATCCTAATATTTTTTTATTTAAAATCCATTTAGAAACTACATAGTGGGCTGTGAGGTATGCATAAGATGCATTGCCATGACTATAAAGATATCGGACTTCATGGATATCATGCCATTATATTCCCTAAATTCATTAGTTATTATTAATTTTTCTAACTTATAGTATTTTTAGTAAGTCATTCCTAGTTGTGGACATATGAATCCTACAAAATGCAAGCTGCAAATAGGTTTGTATGATACTGACTATCTTTTAATCCTTTAAAAAACTAATCGAAAGACTCATCATGGTGAATAGTTTGTTCATGTCTTCCCTCCCTAACTTAGTGTGGTAAATGAAGGGGGTCAACATATAGGCTAAACTAGATCTATCATCAAAGACTCCACCGCTTAGTTGGGTTTTCTTAGGATCTAATGCACCATATTTTTTAGTTCATTGTTCGACATACCTTTTTAGGTGCCCAATCCAACATGCACTCTTATAAGTTAATATATTCTTAATTATAATATTTGCGTTATGCCGATTCTTCATTGATACTCCTAATATTTTTATTTAGTAAATATTAAAGTGAATCCAAACTATAGATTTTCTTCTAGATTTTTATTTTTTAGATGTTTGGATCAAGATCATCTGAGAAAACAAGGTTTCGGCGGCCCTAGCCACATACCTTTTCGTAGGGTTTTCATTATTAGTATTAAAATTATTTATATTTATATTAATGTTAATCTCATTCTCATCATTAAATTCAATATTTGTCATTTTATATTTTTATTAGTTTATTAATTATATTTTAAATTCTATTTTTAAAATTAAATAATATTTGTTATTAAATTATTAATAAAAATTAAAATTTAAAAACTAAATAAAATTTTAAAAATAATACTCATTTGGCATTTGACTATTTATGAAATGATGATTCCCAATTGTAGAAGCCGATGTCTGATATCTGATGTTCATAGTCCGCACTCGTGTCTCGAAAGCTGAATGCCCGAATGAGAGAGGGGTGATGATAGAAATTAGACTAAGTTAGACAATTTAGATGAGAGAGAAAAAGAGACAATGTGAGGTGTAAAATTGAGAAGCGAGAGAGAGAGATAGATATAGATATATATATATATATATTGTAAAGATTTAAAAAAACCATTTAATTTTTTTTAATTTTTAATAAATTTTTTAGGGTAGAAACTTGACATCCATCTGATTTTTTGCCCAATCCATTGGGGTCCATCCAACAGTTGGAAGCTTCTTGGTTTACTTTTTTTTGATTGTTGGGTCGATTGTGCTCGATGGTTCCAGAAGGATCTAGAATCGAGCGAAAGTCGAGCTTGACCGCGAGGCATGAGTCGAGCCCGACGACTGATAGGTCACGCGTCATGGGAGCTCAATACCCAAAATCTAGTACCCAGCTCGAGTTCTAGAGCATGGTGCCAGATCATGCCGCTATACCGTGCTAGGTCCAGCACGGGGCACGACACCTCCTAGCTTGGCATGGCATGAGTCGTGCCTCAAGTCGGCATGACATAGGGCCAGCCACGATTCTAGACCGAGCTGTGCCAGGCCGAGAATAACTAAGTCGGGTCTTGACTCATGCCGAGCCCAAGCTTTTGACCCAGTTGACACCTTTTGCCCATGTATCAAAAGGAAGGGAGTTATTATTATTATTTTTATAAAATAATAATTAAATAATAATATTAAAATAATAATTATACAAAAAAACATTATGGATGAAAAAAAAGGAAAACAATAAGAAAAAAAAAGAGGTCAGAGAGAGAGAGAGTGTGTGTGTGTGTGCAGTGCCCAGAAGAAAAAAAAAAGAACTATTGATATTTTTTTGCTATTAGTTGATTATTTTGGAGTAAGAACAAAATAATCAAAGAATAAAAGTTATTTTACACGATGAGAGCTTTGTATTAGTATCAAAATTTAGAAGTTTTGGTAAAATATTGGTTGTGGTTTTCTCCTATTAGAATTTTTTTCCATATAAGGGTCATAAATGACCATGAATTAAAATTCAATTCGAACTACTATAGAAATTTAATTGTGAATAGTTAATTGGTGAACATTTTTGTGTTTGGTTTAGTAATATATTGTAGTGTGAATTGTATATGTGTTGTTATAACTATGCTTGGAGTTATAACTAAATGACATATTTATATTTCATATGCAAGAAAATATTACAACTAAATGGATATGTGCATGGTTTATATATATAATTTTAATGGATATTATTTATGCGGACTCGAAATGGGATAATGTCCAGGCTGAATTACATGGTATATTTTGGAGAATATCCAATTAATATTTTTCAAAGAAAGTCCATATTTTTCGTAAAATATCCAATATTTATCAGAGAATATCCAAGTAAAAAAATAAATTTTTTGAAAAATGGCCAATATTATTTTTGGAGAATGATTATATTTTTTCGAGTTTTTCATATATATATATATATATATATATATATATATATATATATATATATATATAATGTCACACTTGGCTTCAACATGTATGAGGGAGTCAGTGAGACTCAGGATACGAGCATAAAAGCATTCCAACTAAAATAACATTCATGTAAATACCTTACTTGAATGAATGCTAATATATATGCATGTTTTTTTATATGTACTTATGTGAAAAGTAGTCATGTATGAGTTTACCTCTACAAAACTTTGCTCACTCCATTGTGGAATCCCCTTTTAGGTACAGGTTAAGTGCAGATGATTGATCCACATGAGAGATTGCACGTGTAATAAAAGCTGGTTATGACTTGAGTTGTATATTATGTGTTTTTTTATTCTGCTGAGCAAATGAACGAGAAAAAAAATATGTATAAGCAATATTTGTAAGAAAATAATAATACTAATTTATTACATATTATGTTGTGTGATGAATGAATTGGACACCCTAGGGATTAGGGTGTGATAGAGTTAGCTAATCTTCAATATGTTCTAATGGATTTGCTACCCCAGGAATCATCTTGTTCAACCAATTATAGAAACAACACATCTAATTTTAATTAATTTAAAAAAATTGAGACAATGTTATTGTGGACTAAACCTTTATGACAAGCATTTTTGACAAGCATAATGTTTGTGCGTATATATAAGCATTTTTGACAATATCTACTCAAAGAATCAATTTTCATGACAAGCATAATGTTTATTGTTACTCATAAATTTTGTAATATATATATATATATATATATATATATATTGTGTGTGTGTGTGTGTGTTTGTTTGTGTTTGTGGATGTGTACATATAAATATATACAATAATTGAAGTAGTAAATCAAATTTATTCTAATAGAGAGAGAGAGAGTGTGTGTGTGTGTGTGTGTCTATAATTGTATTTAAAATTTCACAACATGAAGAATTCCATTTGGATCCAAATATGAATGATGCAAAATTTGGTGGGAGTCATGGATGGACTAAACCTTGTGAATCTCACCTGATCTATTATTAGGAAGTTTTGCGTGATAAATATTTACCCAATGTATATTTATATAAAATGAATTCCAGAACTCAAGACAAGTGGCAAAATTTATACTCATAAATATTTACCCATATAATTGTGATTTTAGGCAAAAATTTTTTTTTTTTTCTAATGGAAAATAAGAGGCAAATTTTCATGTGAGACATAATTGTGATTTTAGGTAAATGTTGAAAATATCTTCCATATTTTGCATTGACAATTATGTTACCTCACATAATTGTTAAATGTGAGACATAATTGTTTTCTAAATTATATTTGAATGTCATGCAAGAATATATAAACCAAATTATATATTCTTATATATAATTGTTAATATATAAACCAAATTATATTTTTTAATAAATATATTGAGAAAGTTTTGATTCTTTTGAAAATAAAAAATAAAAAACCATTCAAAATATGATAATTACCTCACATCTTTGATGTTTTATAAGCCGCACAAATATCATATAATATAATAACAAGCACAATAATATCATATGTTAATGAAATTTGAATGTCATGCAAGAATAGTTGAGGATATGTTGCGTGATAATATCATATGTTAATTCTACAATAAGTAGAATTCAAATTTGCGTGATAATATCATATATTTTCTAAGCCCACAAAATTATAAGCTTCACATAAATAAAATTTGAATGTCACAATAAACAAAATAACTTATTTCAAATTTATTTTTTATCGAGATATGTTGCAATGTTTCTACAACATAATTTTTTCAGATAGTATTTGAAGGAGTGGCTGCAAGAATAGTTGAGGAGCACTTATTATATAAGAGCTCGCTCTTTGCTAAATATTCTGACACATGTGCCTTAAACCTGGGTCCATACGCAATATAGAGTATAAATTGGTCATGACAAAACTTTCTCATTGAACCAACTTCCCTACAACATTCTTCTGAAATTGTTTTGCTCATGAATACTGTTTCAAAGACTTCTCTTCCACATTTTGGATTGCTATGTTCAGCACACTTCCCTAAAAACTTAAAAAATCCTGGTCTTGGCTCTGGTAAACCCTCAAAGATGGATGCATCTGTGAGCTTGGGAGAAATTATCAAAATCAAACTTGCAACAATCATTGCCCACACAAACATAACATAAGACCCTCTTGCCATTTTGCTCAATTCAAAATAGTGTTGAGAGATATAAACACTATTTTGATATGGATGGTGAAGAAAAACAAGCTACTAGAAATCAATTTATAGTATCTTAATAGTTTTCTGAAATTTAATGTGATTTGTATCTCTCTAGTTTCTTTCATTAGCTAATTGGTAACTCATTGCATTGTTTCACAATATTTTTTTATAATAAATTAATTTCTATTGCATCTATTTAATTCTATGTTTAAGGAGATCATCAATACTATAACTTATCGCTTCTTATATTTAATTTAATTTAATAGCATGAAAGAGATTATTAAATGAATTTAAATATATTTATTTAGACACACACTCACTCACTCACACATAGATATATAATGAAGACACACTCGCTCACTCACTCACTCACACTCACTCACACTCACTCACTCTCTCACACACACACATATGTAAAATCTTGCATCTACATGTACCACTTTATAAACTTGGCAATTGATAAGTTAATGCCTTATATGTCCATAAAGAAAACCAGATCATTTAGGAGAAAATGTTACATAATTTCACATGGATAACTTGAAAAAATAATAATCCAATCAAAATTAATATTAATCAAAGATAATTGCTTTCTTCCTTTAAATTCTAGTTATTCTTTTCTAGTATAAGGTTAAGATGAAAGATTTCTATGAAGACCCTTGGATAGATTATGGATGTAGTAGTCTATTTCTTTAATTGAATAATTTGTGATTTATGCTCTGGAAATAAGTATTAATAACTATTTCTATTATGTTTTCTTTTGTCCTAACATGTTCAATATATTAAGATTTTTTGCATCTAATTATATCTCATTTGGATACATACTAGATGGCCTGATAAATATTTAATTCTGATATATGTTACAAATCTATATAGTTAATATATGTTAACTGTATAATATCACCTTTGCATTCTTGTCCCATAATGTAAACGACTGCACTTCACTTTCCAATACATTGCACACTTGATTGTTGTCAACAATGAGTTGACATCTTTCACGTGCACACACACAAACACACACACTCACACACACACACCACACACACATTTACATAGACACACTTGCCCACATAGAAGCAACATCATCTCATTCTATACTTATAACAAAATATGTTGCACCATCACACTTCTCAATTACACCCACATGGTCACTCACGTCTTGTACCATTATTGCATAATATCACTACACTCTACGCACAACTCGGACCACATTGTGCAATAATGCTCTACTCTATAATCTATATTGGCATCATAATGCAAGTCAAATGCACAACACAATGAGACAACTACACACACACACACACACACACACTATTTCCATTCATGCACCATGCATCGATTTTTTCTATTTCCAATTGACAACAACAATAGATTGGCATATTTTATGAATTAATTATCAACTTGTTGTAAGAATGTTTTTTTTTTGTACTAGAGCTTTCTACATACTAGTTCTGATATCATCTAAGGGATATATATAAATAAATTGTCAATATATAAAATATGAAACAATAACTATCACGCCATCAAATGAAAAGTCATATATTATTAATATAAGAAAAAATTATATTGGCACCACACATGTTGCGTGCTCTCATCAAAGAAGTTACAAAGATAAAAAAAGGTTAAATGAATGAAAACCACAACAATTATTATTTAACATTTACATTAAAACTGAAAAATAATTTCAATGTCATCTTTTAAATAATGTTATTAATGTTGTAGCTGGAATAAT
Organism: Sapria himalayana; assembly: GCA_029783825.1. Classification (NCBI taxonomy): domain Eukaryota; kingdom Viridiplantae; phylum Streptophyta; class Magnoliopsida; order Malpighiales; family Rafflesiaceae; genus Sapria; species Sapria himalayana. The sequence goes on along the minus strand of JAREIK010002107.1, from coordinate 2,316,227 downwards.
GGATAGACAAGATAAGAAAAAGAAATAAAGAACCACAAAAAATGGAAACTATAGTTGAATGACTCATCTAATAAAAATAATTTTTTATAGGGATTATTTTAATCTCGACATCAACATATTTTATGAAATCAACAATTTGATCTATTTATAGATTTTGATAAATTTCAAAAATAATACTTATACTTTACAAGTTCTAAAGGTCTATTAGAAGAATGTTATGTTAAACTAGATGAATCTCACAAGTAAATGCTAGCATAATGATTTTAAAAGTTATGATATGAGCATCATTTTCAAATAAATGTAGAAGTGCAAATTTGAATTTAACTGACAAATTGTGATAGAAAGTGAGAAATCAAATACAAGCTGTAGAGAAACATGATTTAGAAAAATATGAGTAAAGGAAAAAAAAACTCTACCTTTTTTTTAATATTCTTTTATTTCATGTGGAAATACCTAGAGTAGTTAACTAGAGCTGACATCCCAGGCATGGCACAAAGAACAACATTAATCAAACCATGCATGTCACGACACAACTAGTTTTATAGTTGTGCCTAGGTCAACCTCGAGCTAGTCCATAGCACATTTCATGCCTTATTGGGCCATAGTTCTAGCAAGAATGGAATCACATGGCACAAATTGGCATAATGGCCCTTGCGGGCCAATTTTGGTAGAGTTTGCAAAATAGGCTAGTAAAGTTGGCAAAAATAAATTGAACCTAGGCTACCCTAGAATGAACCAAGATAGTTTGGCCAGGTCAGAATTGACTTAGCACAACCCATAATGACAGAGCACGATCTGAAATGGCCCAGCTAAAAGGCATCCAGGCACACCATGTATAGCGGTACACATTTAAAGTCGTGTCAGCATGACATCACCAATGCTAAAACTTCTCCCATATTGGGGCTGTACAGTGGCTGAGTTGGGCCTAAAAAATGGGTAGTGCTGGCACAACTCTAAAAATGAGTTGCCCAGCATTACACATTGACACACCTTTTCTTGAGTCATGTTGGTTGATATTGGGTCGTGCAAAGCCATCTCATGTGTGACTAGGCTAGATAATGATAAAACAACATTTACATAAATTTTATCATTGAAAAGAAGAATGCTCATGGGAGGGATATATATTATTATGATGTTTTGCATAATTTATTTCTATCTTGAAATAAATACGCAATCAATAATTTTCATAAGATTTCTTTGGAATTGGGTTTGTCCTATTGAAGATGTCACATGTACAACAAAATAGTTATTGATTCATTGGTCTCAAACATATGTATAATTATGTTATGAATTTTATTTATCAATATTTGAACTTTTATTACATTATTATACATGCATACATACATATACATATACATATATATATATATATATATATATATATATATATATATATTGCATATAGGCACTATTAGTGTTTATGTCTACACACCAATAATTATGTTAAGAACACATATATACAATATATATATATATATAGTGTATACAATCTTATTACATACAACGATAGAAACAAATTGCATGTTGCCATGTGATGAATGGAGGCTAGCATGGGTTCAATCCAAGATAGCATGGGTTCAATCCAAGTTAGCATGGGTTCGATGCATGCCATTGCATGCTGGTCAGAACCAACCAGATTACTAGTGGACAATCTAGCAGTTCAAAGGCATCCTAGCCTAACATATGCCACATAAAATGGCATACTCTCATTAGGTTCATAGTCTTAACGTAAAATGATGCAGAAAATAACAATTCCATATCGATAAGTTATTAATTTTTTTTCATTGAACTATTTTGAAAATATATATATATTCATGCCAATAAAGTCTTTTAAAATTTGTATATGAATGATAAATATTTTAGGAATTTATGTTTTTGTTCTTTCTAATTTTGTAAAAACTTATTCATTTGTATCAAATACTCTCTTTCAGAAGATGAAATGATCTCCTTATACTAAGATGAGCACATATTTGGATCTAATGGTAAAATATTGTCTGGTGATTAATAATAAAAAGTTATTTCTTTCATAATCTAGATTTATAAGAGTTCTAGATGTTATTGGGGATGGATTAAATGCTAGTTTCAATTGGATTAGATCCAATCATTTTTATATGTATTTTATTGGTTATATCTTCCATCATAGCTTTCAACTTGTTGTAAGGGAAGTCAAATAAGTTGAGGTAATGAATGAATTTGTTGATGTTTTCTAATGAACTTCTAAGGTTGAATTTGTTAAGCATCTTAATGAACATGGCTCAATGTGGATGATTTATATTGAGCTGAAGAAATTAAAAAAGGAAGTCTAAGAACTTATAGAAAAAGAACTCATTGATGTTGGATATTCTCTTTGGGCTACCCATTACAATTGTTTAATAATAAAAATTTATACATATATGGTTTTCCATATATTGGAAAGAGGTCAATTTGATACCTATAAATAATTATTACCCTATTTGTAAACCAATGATTTACTTGATCAACTATGATTAGCATGTGTCTTCTCAATTATATACTTGCTTTTAAAATATTATGAGACAAAAATGAAGTTTCTAATTTCATTATACACATATGTTTATATTTTAGTTTTGCATCATGTTAATCCTAATATACAAGCATATTATATCGTTGATCTTCAAGTCTGGGTAAAATTATGTAATGTTTTTTACCTTTTTGAATGATTTGCAAAAAATTTGAAAAAACAATTTCCTCATAATTTTTACAATCTAGTGGAGCCAATCATATAATATCCACATAGAGATACTAATGGTAGTAATGGTGCTGGTTGAGAAGATATTCTACAAGAAATAATCTCAAAGTCAAATTCAAGAGGTCTCCTAGATGTATTCATTCTCATTTTGGAAATGGTGGAGGGGATGATGATAACTCTTTCACAAAATGAAAATTCAACCTAAAAATATTTGACCATTTCTATAACTTTGTAACCAATTGGTAATTCTTGTTAAAGAATTTTCTTTTAGTAATTTTTTTTTTCAATATTCACAACCCTTTCAGCAGATTAAAACCAGGGAGTCTCATCCATCCAGCTACCTTTAATTCAAAATTTAACTTATTCACAAAGCATATTAATTTGCATTATAAATCAGTTGATAGATGACAAAAATTTTGTAAACTAACCAATAAAAAGTTATTACAAAAATTACATTGATATATGTTGGGTATGAGTACAATGAATCTGAGGCTTTTGTGAACTATTTTGCTAATTGACCTTTATAACATTAATAATAATAATTTTTTTGTCTTTGTTAGCTAATTCAAATTTCACATTAGTTTGTTGATCATATGGAATGATTATTTTATGCATAATACAATCCATGGAACATAAAATTTAAAGTGTTATTTATAAAAGTATTTTTTAAACCGCTTATAATTACATTAGGAACGAGGAACTAGATACCCTAAGAAAATATTATGATTTTTTGCTATGTCCACTATTGTTGCGACTTTGTTATGTTGGTTAATTTTATCAGATAGATGATGTCCCAAAAACTCATTAATGAAAATATCTCATTAACTGAGATCCACAAATGCATGGGTCACCCAAGTAGAAAAGTGAAATTTTGTTTAAATATTAATTATATAGGGATTATATTGACAGCTTCTTTATTCAATAGTGAGATAACTTATTTTTAGTAAGATAGATATTCTTATAGTTACACAATTATAGATCAAGAGATTTATTCATTTAAGTTATGTGATAATATTTAGGTTGCTCAATTTATATTATATTGCACACATAATGAAAAATGAAGTATTATGCAATGTCATTTTCTCATAAAGGTAACCAATGTAGTTGTTACTATTAAGTCCATCAGATTCAAAATGGTTGTCACTTCCTTCCTATTATATCCATTAGTCAGCCACTTGGTTTATATATCCTCATCTACCACTATGATCTCACATAAACCTACAAACAGTTGAAATCCTAGTTCAAGTTATATTTAATTATCATCTATCAGTATTCATAGAATAATATAACTTAAATAGATAATTTCTTAAATAAAAAATAATGTCATATATCATACATATTCAAATTACATAAATCTTAGACATATGCTATTTTAGTACAAATTTTATAATTTACCCATGAGATGAAGGTTTGAAAGTTGTGTCCTAGAAATCTAGAGATTACATTAAGCCTCGTATCCCTTGTTTTTTTTTGTAGAACCTCTAGAAAGAGCAAAATTTGCATCTAGAATTTGATAGTTGTCATAACTTTTCCAGTTAAAAGGAGGATCCAGGAATAAGAATGAGAAAGATTCTTTGAATTTCTTTATTTTCCAAATTTATACTCAATGAATTTCCAAGTAATAATTTAGTAATTTCAATAGAATGTCACAACTTAGGCCTTTATCACTTAAATGTGAGGTCACAACACTAGAAAGTGGCTTTGAATTTATACTACATCCCAATATTTTTATAACATAAAGTCACAATGATAGCAATGACCATGACTTGGACATAATGTATTTATAATATAAAGTTGCAATACTTTGAAGTGGTCATGACATCACATGTTTGCCTTGTTGTCTTTAATAAAGGGCTACTACATGAGAAAATGGTAGTGGTATGGTGAAGAGCTTCACATTTTAATATATGGCTATGACACTTTTATAAATCCATGACATTGGAATCGATCCATCTTAATTATTATATCATCACGACATTGTGATATAGTTGTGGCCCTGAGAAGGTTTTATGTATTTTGTTGTTCAAGCACAAAATTTTCAATTCATTTGCTTTCAAGTGTCCACTATGCTATGGAGACAATGACACTGACTTTCTTTTCTCTCATATTTCATATTTCTACCGCATTGCATTTGCAAGAAAATCATGGCACTGATAATTAGCTCAAGCATATAAGTCATGAATTTGTCTTCCTTTTAAAAGAAAAGTAATGACCCTAGGAAATAATCATACTCAAGTAATATCTTTTATAACTTTTAATATTCCAAAAGTTACATCTTTAAATAATTGATACAGCTTTGACCGGACTAGTTTTTTCTCTATAACTTTTTATAACTCAAAAGTCATAACTTTGTGAATACACCACTACATTGACATGAGACTATAAATTAATATTAAAGATAAAGTCATAGTACTTTGAGTTTATAACCTTTTGCATCAGTTAGATACATAGTTATTATGACATAGAATTAACATCTTTGCTATTTAAATTTCATGAGATAGGCATGACTATGACTACATGATAATATTATAATTACTAATAATGTTTCACATAGTAGAAAGATTATGCTAATGAGTTAGTATAATCATAACATCAAAAAACTATCATGAATAATTAGATAGAGTTTTGACCAAGAATGAATGCCAAAACTATTCAAAACTCATTATTATATTCATCCATACAAAAACCTATTGAGTTCATGACTATTCACCAAAGCTCACCAAAACACAAAATTCATGAAATCAATTCATAATTTTTTCCATTTCATGTCTACACAACATCATAGAATACCAAAATACCTATGAATATACAATTGTTTGAATCATGAAGTACTCGGGAAGATTATTGGTCACCAAGTTATTTTATATATAGACAAGCCATGGAGTAATATTACAAGCATAAGTGATTCATCAAAAAAAAGTATTTATTTATTGATGGCCCTTGAAGAATTTTTATGATTGTGGTCATTAATTAATAATTAAATATCATATTTCCAACCACTTTGTATATTAAATTTTCAAAAGGAATTTTGAAGTAAAATAATTCATATTAGCAATTTAGGAATGACATTTACCTTGATAAGAATAAACATCAAAGTTTTGTGATCCAAGAATATTATTATAGAAATTTCCATCAAACATGTTTTATATTTTTCAAGGGCATATACCATGATAAGTAGTACTTTCTTTTTTTTTGGGTATAGTTCCCTTAAGCAACATTAAGGACTTTTATTGCATAACAAATAATATAGGGTTTAACTTCTCTTCGGATTAGAACAACTCTTAATGCAATGTCACTTGAAATACACATAATTTTAATTGGGAAGTGCCATTTAAAATGACTTTTCTATTACATAAGCATAAAGGCATTTTATGATAAGCATTGATACTAAATATGCATCTAGAAGTATTCATTGCTTAATCTATATGGGTGTTCTCATTTTGGAATTAAGATAGATATTCATTAAAAGAGAATAATATTTCAAACATATTTCAAATATTTGGTCAATAAATAGTAAAGTAATCTTTCCTTATTTGTGACAGTCAATAGAAACTCTAAAACTTATAGCCAACTATGTAGGATTAATCTTCCACATTTCATCTTGAAACAATTAACATGCAATTTATTTGGGGCCACTTTAGTGGGACAGACCCACTTTCTACCCAAAATCAAATAAATAGTCCATGCTTGTGATATTGATACCTTCAAAACTTTTTGTTCTTGAAACTCTTACACGTGGGGGTTTAGTCTCCTTTGTGCTTGTAAGATTAGTTTTATTCATGTATCTTAGTAAAAAATAGTATATTTAAACAAAATTATCAATTCCTTTATTTTTTTTAGTAAACTCATAAAAATTTCTCCTCAATGAGTCGAGAGAAAAGATGATATCACCACCACAATAATTTTATTATCCTTCTAATAAGCAAATTTTAATTCAATTGCTTAGATAGTCAGACTTAATTTGGAAGGGTCTTCTTGATTTTTTTTTTCAAAAACCTCATTTTTTTACAGATAATTTAATTTATAAGAAGTCATGATCCAAAAGATAAAGTTTACTTCTCATTTATTTCCCATTCTAGGAAAACATATATATATTCAAAAGGTACTACAAACTAGAAAAGGCACATCAATTTTAGTTGGGGACATAGTTCCTAAAGTGTTACCAACTTGATTCTACAATGATAAGCCTTTTATAATTACTAACTCAGTTGGTTGGGTGTCATAGATGAAATATATTTTCTTATTTTTGGTGCTTCATCAATTCCCACATAAACATCCAAAATATAATCCAATATTTTCTCAAAAATTTGTTCTTTTTTAATAATAATCAATATTGAATTACAAATTATTAAAGTGTTTGTGTGTGGGTGTGTGGATGTGTGGGTGTGTGGATGTGTGTTTTTCTGTGTTTACGTGTTTGTGTTTGAATTTGCCTAAGAATTATATCATCCATCATATCATTGAGATGATAAGCCTACATTTTAATGACCATATATCTTAACGACAAAGACATTTTGGATACTAAGAAGTTATACAATGCATTGTGTTTCTCAAAAGGTAATTTGATTTTATGAACACTCTTTATGCTCAAGAAATTAAATGTGTGATTTACAAGCCTATGAAATATGTACTAAACCTCTCAATGTCCTTCTATAATGATTTTAATGAGGTTATTTATGATACTTTTTTTTTTCAAATACAAATATAAAAAGAATACATGAACCCTTTAGACTAACCCAACTTGGTAAAACCATGATATAATATGTAGTTAAATTTGAAATGTAATTATCATTGTTTTTTTATGATGGAAAAAAGTAGGGAATGTGTATATCATTGAAACAAAAAAAAAACAAAAAATCAAAAGTTATGTGAATACCTGATGGATGATGAATTACAAGGTATTGATGCAGATATAGACAAGAATTAGAATATTATCAACTAAAATTTGACTATATTATGTATACCATGTATCCAAAGTGAGAATGAGTGTAGATTGAAAATCCATATAGCACTTGAACATCATAACAAAACTTTAGCACTTAGGAACTATCACCGGCAAAGATATCAAATTTTATCATTTCACTATGTGTGATCAAACAATAATTTATAAACCTTAACTCTTTACGTGTGGTAATTCATGCATGATCAAGAATTACCTAATATGAGACCTCATAGTACAATTTTTTATGGTCATCCAATAAGTAGATTTCTCTCAATAGCAACTAAGGAATGTAGGATAAATACAAAATTTGGTAGAAATGAAAGTCCAAAATTATTTCACAATATAATGCAAAATCAGAGAGTTAATTATTATTTCAAAATATCTTTTGAAACTTTTTGCTTACTATGGAATGAAATGAGGTACATGAATTGAAGAAGCCCCTTATAGTTAGAGTTATTATAACATATTTTCATGTCTATAAATAATATATGATATTTTTTAGAGGACTAAAATTTTACAACTAAATATGAAATTCTATTTATAGTTTTCGAAGGACTATAGTTTTACAACTGAATATGAAATTCTAGTTATAGTTTTCTAACTGAATATGAAATTCCATTTATTTGAGATGATTCTAAGATAAATCCAAAGATTTTAAATGTAACCATGCAAAATTGAATACCTTTACAAACCATTCTTGGAGATAGTAATTATCATTAAAGTTGAACAAATTGCATTCCTTCTCTAAAAAATATAAAATTTTGCCACACATCCTTTTGATTTTCATCTCCTTGAAATGATTGGCTATTGTTAGAGAGTAGCGATGTGGTGAACATGTAGATAGAAAAGAAAATTATGACTCAATTATGTTATTTGTAAAAAATGTGATAAAAAGTCTAAATGAAATATTTGTTCAAATTCTATTATGCAAACACATTGGAAATGCAATGATCTCTCAAATGTCTAAATGACTCAATTCTAAATATTAGTTGCTAGAATAAAATTAAAAAATACAATACAACACAAAAATCTCTCAATAATAGTGTCCTTCAGTGTTCACAAAATGTTGTGAACTACTAAAGTATTTCGCCTTGACTTCTACTCAGTCGAGTTGCAATCATTATATATTTCAAAGCATTGTGAAAAAATTCTTTAAAGATTGATCTTGCTATATAAATGTTCAAGATTACAATAGCTAGTGAACTTTTCAAAAGTGTATGCTAACAAATTTTTAGCTTGATTTATATACTTTAATAATTTTTTCTACTCCAATTGGCATCACCTATTCAATTGATCATATTTTTGAGCAGAAGGAATTCATAAAATTTAACATTCATACAAAAATAGAAATATTATAATTTAGAACCATAAATATGTCAATTGCTAAAATATAAAGAATTGTGGCTTAAAAGTGACAAAGGGAGAAAAAACATTTCTAATAAATGTGTATATTATGACTAATAATCAACATTCTAGGGGTGTGTCTAGGGGTGTGTCGTGAGCATGTATTTCTGTATGTGATAAATCAAATATGTCATGAGATAAATCAAAGATGTCTTGAGATAAAATTACAACACTAGATAGCATCTTTTGAATGCTATCACATATAGGTAAAGAATTATATCTTTTATAGATGTAATTAGTCTTATCAAACCTTAGATTGGTGAGAAAATTTGGTGGGAATCTTTGATGGATGGACTAAACATTGTGACTCTCACCTGATCTATTATTAGGATGTTTTACATTATAAAAATTTACCTAATATATATTTATATTAAATGAAATTTGAACAAATGTTTAGTCAATACATTAGAATAAATGGAATTTGAACAAAATACATAGTGAATTAAAAATTATGTATTTTTTAGGCAAAATTTCATGTGAGACATTATTGTCATTTTAGGCAAATTTTTAAAATAACTTTTAAATTTTTGAACACTTTCCAAGTAATGATTTAATACATAAATGATGAATTACAAATTATATATACCAAATTATATTTCTTGTTAAATATTTTGAGAAATATTTGATTCTTTTGTTAATAATAAATAAAAAAAAAATTCAAAATATGATAATTATTTTATATATATATGATGTTTTCTAAGCCGCACAAATATCATATGATATCATAACAAGCACAATAATATTATATGTTAATGATGAACACAAAATTATAAGCTTCACATAAATAAATTTTGAATGTCACAATAAACAAATTAACTTATTTCAAATTTATTTTTTATCGAGATATGTTGCAATATTCTACAACAAAATTTTCTCATATAGCAGTAGAAGGAGTGACTGCATGAATAGTTGAGGAGCACTTATTATATAAGAGCTCGCTCTTTGCCAAATATTCTGACACATGTGCCTTAAACCTGGGCCCGTACGCAATATAAAGGATAAATTGGTCATGACAAAACTTTCTCATTGAACCAACTTCTCTACAACATTCTTCTGAAATTGTTTTGCTCATAAATATTGTTTCAAAGACTTCTCTTCCACATTTTGGATTGCTATGTTCAGCACATTTCCCCAAAAACTTAAAAAATCCTGGCCTTGGCTCTGGTGAACCCTCAAAGATGGATGCATTCGTGAGCTTGGGAGAGATCATCAAAATTAAACTTGCAACAATCATTGCCCACACAAACATAGCATAAGTCCCTCTTGCCATTTTGATCAATTCAAAATATTGTTGAGAGATATAAACACTATTTTGATATGGTTTGTGAAGAAAAACAATCTCTTAGAAATCAATTTATAGTATCTTAATAGTTTCCTGAAATTTAATGAGATTTGTATCTCTTTAGTTTCTTTCTTTAGATAATTGGTAACTCATTGCATCGTTTCAATGTTTTTTACAATTAATGAATTTGTATTGCCTATATTTAATTATAAGTTTAAGGAGATCATCAATACTTTAAATTATCACTTCTTATATTTAATTTATTTTATTATAGATACTACACATCAAATTGAATAGCATGAGAGAAATTAGTAAATAAATATGAATATGTGTGTGTGCGTGCGCGTGCGTGTGTTTCTATGTGTGTGTGTGCGTGCGCGCGCGTGTGTTTCTATGTGTGTGTGTGTGTGCGCGCGCGCGCGTGTTTCTATGTGTGTGTATGTGTAGATATATATTATGGTTACCAAAATCATAATTTTAGCATTGCTAGGAAGATGAACATTGTTATCTTTTCAGGGTGAAGGTTTGTACAAAAGATCTCATGATGTGATTCATATTTATAAAATTAACCATCATCAACTAGTTTATCACATTAAAAAAATTGCATATATAATCATATATTATTTTGTTTTAATTAGTGATCTAGTTCTAACTTTACAGAAATATATATATTGATAACTGAATCTGTTATGCATTATTTTTGTAGCGATTGATTTTTTAATACATTGCCCATTTCTAAAAAATTTGGTGTAGCTCATATTTCAAAAATTAAATTATTTGCAATGTGGCCCATTTTGATTTTTTAATACAATGGAAGTTACAGTGTAACTTTCACTATAACCTTCATTTTTTTATTCTTTAAAAAAATATATAAATTATGACTTCCAACGATAGTATCAAAATTACATTATGTAAAAAATAATCTAATGTCTTGGTTTAACATGCAATTGCAATTAGGAGTGTGTGGTAGGTAATTACTATTTTGAATCTTTTCATCTCCTCACTAGTATTTTTTTTTCTTTTTTTTTTGTTTTATTTGTTTTTTTTTTCTCATCAATATTATTAATGTCCACTAAGTGTTCATAATGTGCTAATTTATAAATATCACATTTAATTTGATATCCAAAAAATAAATTACAAATAATTTGTTAGAAGAAAATCACTAACAATTGTTGTGATAATGATGGATGTGTTTGTGGTTGTGCTAGTGAACGATTCCAATCCACTACCACGACTTTATAATGTTGTATTGAATTGCAGATAATGAATTCAATAATATGTAATATAGAATAATTTCACATTTATTATTATCCAAGAAGTGTACAATGATTTAATAAATATGAATATAATTTATTTTTAGATTTATATTTTTAAATATTTAGCAATTATTTGGGGATCCAATAGTTATAATCCATCATGAAATTATTCGCTCACAAACATGGCAATTGACAATTAAAATTTCTAAAGGAACCCTTGTTAGTCATTTTTCTAAAAAAAAAAACATATATTTGCAATGAATGATTTCTAAATGCAATTAGATGATTTCTATACCAAAAAATTCTTTTTTTATGGTACCTGTTAAGGAATTAAATTTGGGCTTCAAAAATATACTTCAAGTAATTTATTTCTCATTTCAATATGATTTTCTTTATTTGTTATAATTTATGCACTAATTAACATTTTATATTATTCATCACATTTGTAATAAACTATAAAATAGGTGATACAAGTTCATTTCTAGATGATGATACAAACAACAACATTTGCATAAATTTTATCAAAAGGAAAGAGGAATGCTCATTTCGTCATGTGCAAGACATCGATCATCATGATGTTGTGCAAAATTTATTTTCATCTTTAAATAAATATCTAAACAATAATTTTCATCATGAAAGAGGAATGCTCATTTATATATGACTTGCATTTGTCCTCTTGAAGATGTAACACGCATAACAAAATTGTTATTTAATCAATTGTCTCACACATATGTTTAATTATATTATGAATTTTATTTATCAATATTTAAAATTTAATTACATTATAATAGATATTAAAAAAATAAATAAATAAATAAATAAATAATAAATAAATAAATACTCTCACCCACTATTAATTTTGAATGAGAAATTATTAAGTATTTATTATGATAAAGTCATAATATACTTTTCTTTTTTAAAATTAATATTTTTTTTAAAAAATTATTTTATTAATATTTATAAGTGATTATACTAATTTGATTGATGAAATTGCTAAATCTCATCAATATAAACATATGATAATATGAAAACTACATATATGAAATAGAATAAAATTTTCCAAAGAAAATAAATATTTTCCTTGCATCAGCTATTACACACTCCAATAAACTTTTGCAGCTCATATAACTCTTTTATCAACTCAAGCATGCCTAAGTCTAAATAGATTATTCAGTTCGTCCAACATTGTACCACTCAATAAACGTGGCAATTGATAGGCTAAAGTCTCCTATGTCCATAAAGCAGACTAGATAATTTGGGAATAAATGTTACATATTTTTACATGCATAACTTGAAAAAATAATAATCCGAGCAAAATTAATATTATTAGAAGATAATTATTTATTCTTTACCCCAAAATTATGTTTTTCTAAATTTATCGATAGTTTTCACATTAACAATTGCATTTCGGAAAAAGCACATCTCAAATTGTATTTATTCTTTTCTAGTATAGGTTCGGATGTAAGAATTATTTGAGGACTCATTAATAGATTATGAATATAGTAATCAATCTCTTTATCTGAATAATTTATGATTTTTACTCTGGAAATAAATACTAATAACTCTATCTTGTACATATTCTTTTGTCATAACATGTTCACTATGTGAAGATTTATCATGCATCTGATTATATCTCATCCAATTACATACTAGATGGTGTGATAAATATTTTATCCTTATATAAGTATATGTTGCAAATCTATATAGTTAGTATTTGCCAACTATATGATATCACCAATGCATTATGGTATCATAATGTAAATCACTGCACTTCACTTTCCAATATATTACACACTTGATTGTTGTCAACAATGAGTTTACATCTTTTGCATGCACACACACAAATACACGCGGGCGCGCACGTGCACACACACGCACACACAAGCACACACACTTTTGTTCCCTTGCAAGCAACATCATTCCACACTACACTTATAACAAATATGTGTCACCAACACACTTCTCAATTACCCACATGGTCGCTCACTTCTTGGCTATTGCAACATTATTGCATAGTTAAACTACACTTTGCACACAACTCGGATGTCATTGTGCAATAATAATCCACTCCATAGTGGCATCATAATGCAAGTCATATGCACAACACAATAAGACAACTGCACACACTATTACCATCCACGCACCATGCATTGACATTTTTTATTTTCAACTGACAAAAACAATAGGTTGACATATTTTATGAAATAATTTTTGATTTTTTTAAGAATGTTTTTATTATACTAGAGTTTTGTGCATACTAATTCTGATATCTTGTAATATATATATATATATATATATTGGCATGACATAAAATATGATACAATAAATGTCACACCACCAAATGAAAAATCATATCCTATTAATATAAGAAAATATTATATTGGCACTGCACATATGTTGTGTGCACTGATCAAATAGGTTGCAAAGATAAAAAAAAATAAATGAAGGAAAACCACATAATTATTATTTAATGTCTAGATAAAAACTTAAATAATTTCAATATGTCATGTTTTATGTGATGTTATTAATTTTAAGACTGGAACAATGAATAGACAGGATAAAAAAAAGAATTAAAAGGAATAAAGAACCACAAAAAAATAACAACTATGGTTGAATGACTCATCTAATAAAAAAAGATTTGTAGGGATCATTTTAATCGTGGCATCAATATATTTTATGAAATCAACAATTTTATCAATTTATGGATTTTTGATAAATTTCAAACATAATACTTATATTTTAAAAGATATATTTAAAGGATGTCAAACTAGATGAATGTCACAAGTAAATGCTGGCATAATGAGTTAAAATGTCAAGATATGAGCATCATTTATAAAATAAATGTAGATGTGAGAATTTACAGTTTACTAAGAATTTGAGATAGAAAGTTAGAAATCAAATGCAAGTTTTAGAGAAACATGATTTAATAAAATAGGAGTGTAGTACAAAAATTGTTTACCTTTTTTTTTTTAATATTCTTCATTTTAGATGGTGGATAAAATCATTGTCCATGAAAATAATTATAAAAATACAGAAAAGTATCAAATTAAAACATGATATCTTAATTAATAACAAATATTTTTGTTTGGAGCATTATATTAAAAGAACTAGGAACAATGAAATGAGGCTCTCATGTTTGACTGTTTGAATTATAAGAATAAATTTGTACCAAAAATTGAAATATGTTTTCTAAGGATAAATAATAATTTAGAAAAGATAAACACAAAATGCTTCCTAATTTTTTTGTATTTTTAACTTAGGTATGAATACTGAAATTTTCGAAAACTTTCCTCATTTATAATATGAAAAGACATTTCTTCTACTCTATGCCTTATCAATAGTTCCTCTTATTACAAGCAATAATTCTCATTAAAGAAGTATTTTTATTTTAGTTGTCATCTGAATATTTATGTCTTTCATACTAAGGGTGAATTTTGGAGCTCTATGGTTCGGAACAAAGTAATTTCACAAGGAGGCTATATCTCAATGATGGTAATATTGGATGAAAAAAGTTAGTTTTTCTGACATGTTGTTAAAATAATGGGGTAAATGGTGGAACAATCTAATTTTTGTATGAATAAGTCAAAATGTATCATCCTAGTTTGGATATATTATAGTAGATATAATACATGAATATGATATTAATCAAAGATTTTATTACAATGTGACTTGAAAGATATTCATCAAGATTCCTAATAAAACCAAAGATGTGGACATGTTGTATATTAAGACATGACTAGAAGATAATAATTCTATTAAATTTATTGTCAATTTGAAATGTTATCCTAGTTATTTAGTTAACCATTGTGGGTGCTGATTATTGGTTATTGTGTCTACTAATCATGGATTTGTAAGGTAATTCAATGGGATATAGCCAAATTTAGCACGTTGGGGTCATCATGCAGCAACTGCCATGAGTCATTCATAGTTATGAAAATTGGTTTAACTATTAGAATTGTACAAGTACTAGCAATTTGATACATTCTTATTATTTATTATTTATATATAAATAATAAATATTTTAGAAAATTATGTATTTGTTCATTCTGATTTTGTAGGAACTTATAGATTTGTATCAAATGCTTTTTTGAGAAGATGGAGTAGTCTCCTTATACTAAGATGAGCACATATTTTGGATCTAATGGTAAAAGCTTGTCTAGTGATTAATAATAAAAAGTTATTTGTTTCATTGTTCTTGGTTTAGAAGGATTTCATATGATCTCGGGGATGGATTATATGCTAGTTTTAATTGGGTTGGGTACAATCATTTTTATATGCATTAAAATAAGAAATTGGATAGATTTTTATTGAATATATCTTCCATCATAGCTTTCAGCTTGTTATAAAGGATGTAAAACAAGCAAATGCAATGAGTGAATTTATTATTGTTTTGTGATGAGCTTCAAAGGTTGAATTTGTTTCATGTATTAATGAACAAGGCTCATTGTGTATGCATTCTAATGAGCCGAAAAAAAGTAAAAAAAGCACGTCTGAGAATTAATAGAAATAGGACTCATTGGTGCTAGATATTCTTTTTGGGCTACTCATTATTAATATTTAATAATAAGTTTTGTACATAATTATTTTTTTATCTATTTAACCATTTGTTTTCTTATTTCTCTGTTTTATTAAAAGGTGTAGGTACTAATATGTTTAAAGATTGGTCACGTGGCACTGGGAAATAACGAGAGACCCGCTGCCCGCTCAACGGGCCAAAGAAATTTTTGGAGTGTGACCCGGTCTACTCTGTTGATTCGACTCATTCTGTTTATAGGATCTAATTTGTTTTTCCTATAGATTCATTATATGCAAAATTTGTTCAGCACACTCGGTTCTCTCTCTCTCTCTCTGTGATTTTATACAGTAACAGTTGGTTATTAATCTGTAAGCACTAAGTACTTTTCTAGTAGACATAATTAGTCGTACTGAATGGTTAGCGAACCATTTGAAAACTGATGTTTGATTGTTATAGTGTGCATTATTTATATTTCTGCGCAATCCAATAATTTTACATAATCACTATCGAGAGATAAGAAATTCTAACAATAAGAATGTATAGATATATGGTTTTCATAGAATGAAAAGAGGTCAATTTGATAACTATAAATAATCATTACCCTTTTTTGAAAATCAATGATCTACTCAATCAATTATGATTAGCTTTAGTCTTCACAATGTTAGACTTGCTTTTAAAATATCATGAGACAACATAAAGTTCCTTATTTCACCATGCGCATATGTTTATATTTTAGTTTCAAATCATGTTAATCCTAATATGCAAGCATATGATATTGTTGATCTTCAAGTATGTGAAGAATTATGTTTTGTTTATTACCTTTTTGAATGCATTGCAATAATTTTGAAAAATGTCTTCCTCATAATTCCTTATAATCTAGTGGAGTCATGCATGTAATATCAACGTAGAAAAGGTAAAGGTGGAAGGGATAATGATAAGTCTCAAAAAAAGGAAATTCAACCAAAAAATAATTTACCATTTTGATAACTCTATAACCAATTGGTCATTCATGTTGATGAATTTTCTTTTAGCAATTCTTCCCAATATTGGCAACCCTTTCAGCATATTGAGACCAAGGAATCTCATCCATCTAGCTACTTCAATTCAAATTTAACTTATTCGCAATGCCTAATACTTGCATTATGAATCAGCTGATAGATGATAAGAATTTTGAAAACCAACCAATAAGAAATTATTCCAAAAATTACTTTGATGGTTGTTGGGTATGCGTACAATGAATCTGAAAATTTTTTAGAGCCATTTTTTTGATTGCCCTCTATAACTTTATTAGAAATATTTTTTTTATCATTGTTAGCTAATTTGAATTGCACATTAGCTTGTTGATTGTATGGAATGATTATTTTATGCATAATACGATACATGGTACATAAATATTTAAAAGGTGATTTACAAAAGTATTTTTTTAAATCACTTATAATTATATTAGGCACTACACACCCTAGAAAAAATTATTGTTTTTTTTTTGCTTTGTCCACTACTATTGTGACTTTGTTATGTTAGTTAATTTTATCAGTTATGTGATGTCCCAAAAGCTTATTAATATGAATATCTTGTCAATAGAGATTCACAAATTTATGAGTCACACAAGTAGTAAAGTAGAATTTTGTTTAAATATCAATTACATAAGAATTATATTGGTAGTTTATTTATTTAATAGTGAGAAAACTCATTTTTTATAAAATAAATATTCAAATTGTTAGATAATCTTAGATCAATGAGTTTATTTATTTTATCTATATGATGATATTTAAGTTGCTCAAGTTATATTATATTGGATATAGAATGAAGATTGAAATGTTGTGCAATGATTCCTTATCCTAATGGTAATCAAGGTGTTTATCACCATTTAGTCCATCCCAAAGATGCTCTCCTATTAGCTCTCACTATAGTACATCACCATCAATATAATAATTTATTTTTGAAAGATAGTCATTCATAAACCTATACCTTTTTGGTAATTTTGTCAACAACCCTTGATGGTTTCTTTATATATATACTTTTATTCTTTGGTCTCATTTATTATAAAGACCAAAGATTAATATGATCTTTAAGTATATACATGTTCAGCTTCATAAGAACATACTTGCACAATTAACTTATGCTTCATTCAAGTTTCATGGCTGGGAACCATATGAGTAAAAGTAATTCACAAGCATCGTCACTACTTTGTAAGTCACCACACACTTATGTATGTCCCATGGATTGCATATCAGCATCCTTTTTTTTTTGTGGGGTGGGGTGGGAGGGGTGAGTCTGAGTGGCAAAGAGTGGGTGTTTCCTTCTGATGACTACTGATCTGCATATCATCATCCTTCTTATTGATGATGTGACTCATATACTAAAGTTGAATCTTTTAGTAGAAACTTCTAATAATTTATATCTCAATTAAGAACTAGTTATTTTAATACATAAACAATAGATTGACATATAAAATCATTCACACTTTTGACTTCATAAGCCTCATAATGTGACTTCTAAAAATAGTTAAAATATAAGTTTAAGTTCTATTTAATCACTATCCTTCAATATCCATTACACAAAATAACTCAAACACATATATTCAAAACACACAAACCCTTGACTCATGTTATTTTAGTACAAATTCAATAATCTACTATGGAGATGGGGGGTTTGAAAGTTGTGCACTCCAAATCTAAAAATTACAATATGCCTCACATCTCATGTTTTTTAGAACCCCTAGAAAGAACAAATTTTCCTCTAGGATTTAGTATTTGTCATCACTTTTCTGGTTGCATGGATGGATAGGAAAAAGAATGAGAGAGATTCTTTTAAATTTCACTATCTTTCACTTTTATACCTAGGTAATTCTCCAAAAATTCATGACTTATATTAGACCATGACTTAAGCTTTCATCTCTTAAGTTGGAGGTCGCAAATTTAGAAAGTGGCTTTAATTCTATGCTATATCCTGATCTTTTGTAACACAAATTCATGGTGTTGGTAATGACCATGACTTAAGCCTAATGTCTAATATTATATGAAGCTGCAATATTATGAAGTGGTCGTGGCTTCATGTGTTTACCTAGTTGTCTTTAATAATGGGATTAAACAATAAGAAATGATTGTGGTACGGTGAAGGGCTTCAATTTAATATATGATCGCGACAGTTTGATAAAGCCATGACATTAGAATTGGTCCTTTAAAAAATGTGAAGTCATGGAATTGTGATATAGTTGCAGCACTCATAAGGACTTGTGCATTCTATTATTGTGGCACAACATTTTCTTTTCATTTGTCTTCAAATGTCCATTATGCTATGATGGCCATGACACTAAATTTCTCTTATATCATATATCATCTTTTTGTAGTATTGTAAGAAAGTCATGATACTAGTAATTAACTCGAGCATAAAAGTCATGACTTTGTCTTCCTTTAAAAATTAGAGTAATTATCTTGGTAAATACTCATACTTGAGTAATATCTTTTGTAACTTTTAGTATTCCAAAAGGCACAACTCTAAATAATTGAAATAGTTTTGGCTTGAGTAGTTTTTTTCTCTATTATAACTTTATGTAACTTAAAAGTCATAGCTTTAAAAATAGCTCACTGCTCTAACATGAGACTTTAGAGTCATATGAAGATAAAGTCACTATGGATTGACTTGGCCATGACCTTGAGCACCAGTGAAATAGTTGATTGTTATGACATAGAATTAATATCTCATCTATTTAAATATCATTTTACTATTTGTTTATGTGATATATCAAGGATGCCGTGAGATTAAATTTGAACTATAGTGTTCATGACTTATTAAAGCATTGGCATGAAACTGTGAATTCCATCTTCTAGAAATATAATGAGCCTTCAAGGGGTTGCCTAACTTTGAATAAGAGTATGATTGACATCTACAAGTTATAATGAAGCACCAATTGAATCTGCCTATGAATCATGTCATGCATCATATTGTAGAGGTGATAAGCCTACATTTTAATGATATCATGGCTTAAAGGAAACAACATTTTTGGATATTAAGAAGCTAAGCAATGCATTAAGTTTCTCAAAACGTACTTTAATTTTATTAACACTCTTGATCCTCATGAAACTAAACATGTGATATATAGGCCTTTGATTGAAGCTATAAATTCATAAGAGCCTATGAAATATGTACTAAACTTCATAATGCTTTGTTATAAACATTTTAATGAGGTTATGCATGATAATTTTCTTTTTTCCAAATACAAATATACAGAGAATACATGACCCCTTTAGACTAACCCAACATTGTAAAACCTTGAGATAATATGTAATTGAATTTGTAATGCAATCATCATTGTATTTTTTATGATGGAAAAAAAGTAGGTAAAGTTTTTATCATTGAAACAACACCAAAAACAAAAAATCATAAGTTATGTGAACACCTGATGGATGATGGATTTTATGGTAGTGATGTAAATATTGACATGAATTTAGAATATTATAAACTAAATTTGGCAATATTGTGTAAATTGTGTATCCAAAGGAAGAATGAGATGAAAATTCAGAATCCATATAGCACTAGAACATGATAAAAAAACTTCAGTACTTAGAAACTATTCTTGGCGATGGTGTCAATTTTTATCATTTCACTATGTGTGGTCAAACAAATATTTATAAACCTTAACTCTTTACATATTGTAATTCATGCATGATAAAGAGTTGCCCGGTGTGAAACTCCATAATACCATTTTTTAAGGATCATCCACTAGGTTAAATTCCCTCATTATAGCAACTAAGGAATATATGATAACTATAAAATTGAGTAGAAATGAAAGTCTAGGATTATTTCACAATGTCATACAAAATCAGAGCATACATTGTAATTTAAAAATATAATTTGAAACTTAATGCATACTATGGAATGCAAAGATATAGATGAATTGATGAAGACCCTTATTGTAAGAGTTAGTATGCCATAATTTCATGTCTACAAATAGTATATGATATCTTTCTGAGGATTATAGTTTTAGTGATAAAGTATTCATAGTTTTCTAATTGAATATAAAATACAATTTATTTGAGAAGATTCTAAGATAAATCCAAAGATTTTAAAATTAACAATGTAAAATTGAATACCTTTACAAACCATGGTTTGAGACAGTTTTTATCATTAACATTGTACATAATGTAGTGGTTCTCTAAAAAATACATAATCTAGCCACACATCCTTCTGATTTTTATCTACTTGAGATGGTTGGCTATTGTTAGAGAGAAGCAATGTAGTGAGAAGTAGAAACAAAAGAAAATTATGATTCAATTATGTTATTTGTAAAAAATGTGATAACATATCTAAATGAAATATTTGGTTGGAATTCATTAATGCAAATACATTGGAAATACAATGATATCATTGTTACAAGAAAATTAAAATATACAATACAACACAAAATTTTTTTAAGGATTGATCATGCTCCGTTATTGTTAAGTTTACATCAGCTTGTGAAAAAAAACATCGTAAATAATTTTTCAGCTTGATTTATAAGCTTTTAAAATTTTTTCTACTACAATTTTATATCACCTATTTAATTGCTCATATTTCTGACCTGAAGCAATTCAAAAAATTAACATTCATACAAAAATACAATTATTCTAATCTTGAATCAATAATATGTCAATTGCTAAAATATATAGAATTGTGACTTAAAAGTGACAAAGAGAGAAGAGATGTTTCTAGTAGAAATGTTTATTATGAGTCATAATCAACATTCTACAATCATTAATTACTTAAGTGTGTGTGTGTGTGTGTGTGTGTAAGCCTATATGTGTGCTTTTTTTTTATTTGTATGTATGAATGTATGTGATAAATCAAAGATATCATGAGATACAATTCTAACACTAGAATGCATCTTTTTAAGACTATCTCTTATAGGTGAAGAATTCTATCTTTGATAGATGTTATGAGCATTATCAAGAGGTTGATACATTTTGTTGAAGAGTTGGAAAAACTTCAACATGTTCTAATGGAACTGATCTCCCAAGAATCACCTTGAGCAACCAATTATAGAAACAAAACAACTAGTTTTAATTGTTTAAAAAATTTAAAGATAATGTTAGCATGGACTAGACCATCAAGTATATGATATAGTTTTGGTATATAAGCATTTTTGACAATATCCACTCAAAAAAACAACATCAATTGCTATGGCAAGCATAATGTTTTTTGTTACTTACAAGTCTAATTATACCTATGAGCATGAATCTTTTTTTTTTCTAATGAGAAATAATAGGCAAATTTTCATTTGAGTAATAATTGTTAGGCAAATCTACAAAATTTCTTCCATATTTTGGACCACACATGAGGACTCAAATTATTACTCAAATTTAACATGTTACGTGACATAATTACGCAACATAATTGTCAATGCAAATTTTATTTAAACCAAATTATATTTTTTGGTTTAAATATATTGAAAAAGTTTAATTACGCAACATAATTACGCAACATAATTGTAATTACGCAACATAATTACGCAACATAATTACGTGACATAATTACTTACAAGTCTAATTTTATTTAAACCAAATTATTACTCAAATTTAACATGTTACGTGACATAATTACGTGACATAATTACTCAAATTAATGCATAGATAATTATTACTCAAATTTAACATGTTACGTGACATAATTACGCAACATAATTGTCAATGCAAATTTTATTTAAACCAAATTATATTTTTTGTTAAATATATTGAAAAAGTTTTGATTCTTTTGCCAATAAAAAAAACATTCAAAATATGATAATTACCACACATACGATGTTTTCTAGGACACAAAAATATCATATAATTTCATAAAAAGTAAAATAATATTATATGTTAATGATGACCACAAAATTATAAGTTTCACATAAATAAATGTTGAATGTCACAATAAACAAATTAACTTATTTGAAATTTATTTTTTCTCAATATGTTGCAATGTTCTACACCAAAACTTTCTAGATAGTATTTGAAGGAGTGGCTGCAGAGATAGTTGAGGAGCACATATTATATAAGTGCTCGCTCTTTGCCAAATATTCTGACACATGTGCCTTAAACCTGGGTCCATACGCAATATAGCGGATAAATTGGTCATGACAAAACTTTCTCATTGCAGCAACTTCACTACAACATTCTTGTGAAATGGCTTTGCTCATAAATACTGTTTCAAAGACTTCTCGTCCACATTTTGGATTGCTATGTTCAGCACACTTCCCTAAAAACTTAAAAAATCTTGGTCTTGGCTCTGGTAAACCCTCAAAGATGGATGCATCTGTGAGCTTGGGAGAAATTATCAAAATCAAACTTGCAACAATCATTGCCCACACAAACATAACATTAGTCCCTCTTGCCATTTTTCTCAATTCAAAATAATGTTGAGAGATATAAACACTATTTTGGTCTGGTTGATGAAGAAAAACAAGCAACTAGAGATCAATTTATAATATGTTATTTGTTTGTTAAAATTTAATGAGATTTGTATCTCATTAGTTTCTTTCTTTAGCTAATTGGTAACTCATTGATGAGATTTGTATCTCATCAATTTTTTTACAATTAATTAATTTCTTTTGCCTATATTTAATTCTAAGTTAATAGAGATCAATACAATTATTTATTGCTTCATATATTTAATTGTAATTATTATAGATACTACACAAAAAATTTAATAGCACGAGAGAGATTATTAATGAATTTGAATATATATATTTAGACACACACACACACACATATGTATATGTACATGTGTATACATATAGAATAGTGTAGTAGGTTTAGGTAGTTACAATTTTGAAACTCTCCATCTTCTCATCAATATTCTTAATGTCAACTAAGTGCTCTTGATTTGCTAACTTAAAAATAGGTATTTAATCATTTGTCTTGTACATATGTATAATTTTGTTATGAATTTTTTTTATCAAAATTTAAAATATTATTACATTATAATACATATTAAAAGAATAACATATAACACACACACACACACACACACACACACACTTTTAAACTAATAAATTTGCATGAGATATTATGTTTTTATTTCGATTAACTTATAATATAATTTTTATTTTTAAAATTAATATTAAAAAAAATTTAAAAAAATTTAAAAAAATTTATAAAAAAAATTAAAAAAAATTAAAAAAAATTAAAAAAAATTAAAAAAAATTAAAAAAAAATTAAAAAATTAAAAAAAAAATTATTTTAATAATATTTGTAAGTGATTATAATAAATAAATTGCTGAAATCACTAAAGCCCATCAAAATAAGCAAATGTTAATCGGAAAACTTTGGATATTAAATAGTACAAAATTTTCCTAAGAAAATAATTTTATTTTAAACTTCTAGCTATCACACCTTGCAATAATCTTTTGTAATTCATACAACTCTTCTGTCAACTCAAGCATACCTAAGTCTTAATAGACTATTCAATTTATCTACAAGTACCACTCAAAAATCTTGGCAATTGATAGGCTAAAGTCTCATATGTCCATATAGCAAATATGAATACTTGGAAAAAACTATGCCATATCTTCACCTACATGAAAAAAATAATAATCCAACCAAAATTAATATTGACCAAAAATTATTATTTCTTTGTTTAACCAATAAATTATTTTTCTAATTTTCTATATGAATTAAAATTTCTAATTCATTTTGGTCTTGTGGCTGCACTACTATTTCCATTTATATTTTCAAGGTGTATATTAGTATCCCCTGTTTATCTTTTATTATTTAAGAGTACTTAACCTATGAAATATATGAAATCATATATATAATTTATGTGTATTGTTAAATAAAGTTTTATTCAATTGAATTTTATGTGTTTTTTTTATATTTTCTCATCTCTTCTCTGTTTTCCAACTCTCTACCTTCCCAAAAGCATCCCGGCCCAAATCCTAATTTGGCCGGAATAATTACATTCATATTATGTGTTTCCTACTTACATATTTTTTGTATATTTGTGTTTACATACTAAAATTTCAACAAAGTGTATATGTTTTTCAATGTTTAATATACATATATATTTCAAAAACACGTTATATAAATCATGTAAGCATAATATATTTTCTTTTGGGAAGTGGGTGTCATAATATTTGGGATTGGAAAATGAATTGCTCTCTCCCTAGTCCCATCTATAGTGAGCCTCTATTGTTTTGTTATCCATATCGTACATACCATTGTGCCTTGTGGTGCACATTCACATTATTTTTTGAGCATCATTTCTCATGAGCCACTATTTCCTCTAATGCAAAAGGAAAGAAAATTCATATGGCATCAATGGAAATAAGTGTTGGATAAGTGGAGCTATGGATCTAAGGTGTAGCCTCCTCATAAGTTGTGAATACGACATTATATTATATTATTTATTAAGTTCACATAAATTACAAAAATATCAAAAAAAAATACATCAATTATCCATTCATCATTCAATCAAAAAATATATAAAATAATACAAAGTCATAAGCATAACTCACAAATCATAACAACAACATAAAAGAAATAGTAAACATCGTCAATCTCAATCATAGTAATAACAATGCAGCAAGCTCAACTACCTCAATGGTTCAATCTCAATACCAACCCGTATAAGTATGCAATTGATCATCATCACATAAGCATCTAATGACATCACTAAAAGTTAGCTCAACTTCCTCAAAGTCTCACGAGTCATCATCTGCTAGCAACTCATCCGCTCTTGTTCCAGCATGATCTCGATCATGGATGCCTAGCCTCGAATCTTTTCAATACTTCATACATGTTAGTGTATCAATGATATCTAGTTGCAATCTTGATTTCTATCTAAAATCACATTGATTATAATAGAAAATTAGACTCAGATGTTATGCTTGATACTATAAGAGTTAGTAGATCCCGTGTTATCTTCGATAGCATGGGATAGGTGGACTCATATGATTTCCACTATTATAAAATATCAAGATTCTTATTACCATTATATGATAGGATCAAGTAGTAATCAGTATCTAAGTACTGAGACAGCTCACTCCTATTCAATGGATCACCTCATCATTTGCCCCTCGCTAATTGAATGGAAAAGGCATCATCTCCGAATAAAGTATCCATATTTGTACTCAGAGCCTGGCTATTAGTACCACCATACCTAGTGTTGTAGTATGTAAATAACAATAACTTAGTTAACTTCTCATGAATGAACCATTCAGGTTGGTGTTCCTAGTTAATGCAGGAGGATATTTGTGTCAAAATATTCTCTATCCATTCCATCTTGATCCTAGGGTCCAAGTAAGCAGCCAAATATTAAAGAGATGGAATGGTGAAATAATATTTTAAGTACTTGGTTTCCATCTCAAGGGTCATGTCACTAAATGTAGGGTCATCTTTAAACTTCCTAAGTATGCTATTAATATTGCATATGCACCTGAGTGCAATGCAAGTCATTGGAGTATAAACTGATAAATACATGTTCCTGGTATCATAAAAAAACTTCGGGAATTCCATAAATGAAATTTTTGTATCCTAGTCAGTGTCATCAATAAATAAGTTTGTCACTCTTATTATTGATGTAGTCAGATGTCATGTGTTTGTAACCAACACATGATTCCAACATCATTTGTAATTTCAACGGTGTCTCACATCTATTTTGAATTTTTCTTTTTTAGACCTGCAGACAAATAGAGATTAGCAAACTTCTATTGTCTGCTAAGAGTTTGAAGATATTTTAGGAAGTTACATATTTTTTTTATATCATGGGAAACAACCTTCACCTCCTTGTACTATGAGGTTAATAACGTGACACATACACCTAACATGAAAAATATCTCCTAATGGCTCATCTCTAATGGTCCTAACAAACATGTTAATGTATTCTCCATTATTAGATGCATTATTGAATGTGATACTACATATATTATTTTGAATATTATATTCTCTAAAGATTCTCATCATTCACTCATATATAATCAGGCCATCATGAGGAGGAGAATCTCTAAAAATCCTAATATTTTTTTATTTAAAATCCATTTAGAAACTACATAGTGGGCTGTGAGGTATGCATAAGATGCATTGCCATGACTATAAAGATATCGGACTTCATGGATATCATGCCATTATATTCCCTAAATTCATTAGTTATTATTAATTTTTCTAACTTATAGTATTTTTAGTAAGTCATTCCTAGTTGTGGACCTAGGAATCCTACAAAATGCAAGCTGCAAATAGGTTTGTATGATACTGACTATCCTTTAATCCTTTAAAAAACTAATCGAAAGACTCATCATGGTGAATAGTTTGTTCATGTCTTCCCTCCCTAACTTAGTGTGGTAAATGAAGGGGGTCAACATATAGGCTAAACTAGATCTATCATCAAAGACTCCACCGCTTAGTTGGGTTTTCTTAGGATCTAATGCACCATATTTTTTAGTTCATTGTTCGACATACCTTTTTAGGTGCCCAATCCAACATGCACTCTTATAAGTTAATATATTCTTAATTATAATATTTGCATTATGCCGATTCTTCATTGATACTCCTAATATTTTTATTTAGTAAATATTAAAGTGAATCCAAACTATAGATTTTCTTCTAGATTTTTATTTTTAGATGTTTGGATCAAGATCATCTGAGAAAACAAGGTTTCGGCGGCCCTAGCCACAGACCTTTTCGTAGGGTTTTCATTATTAGTATTAAAATTATTTATATTTATATTAATGTTAATCTCATTCTCATCATTAAATTCAATATTTGTCATTTTATATTTTTATTAGTTTATTAATTATATTTTAAATTCTATTTTTAAAATTAAATAATATTTGTTATTAAATTATTAATAAAAATTAAAATTTAAAAACTAAATAAAATTTTAAAAATAATACTCATTTGTCATTTGACTATTTATGAAATGATGATTCCCAATTGTAGAAGCCGATGTCTGATATCTGATGTTCATAGTCCGCACTCGTGTCTCGAAAGCTGAACGCCCGAATGAGAGAGGGGTGATGATAGAAATTAGACTAAGTTAGACAATTTAGATGAGAGAGAAAAAGAGACAATGTGAGGTGTAAAATTGAGAAGCGAGAGAGAGAGATAGATATAGATATATATATATTGTAAAGATTTAAAAAAACCATTTAATTTTTTTTAATTTTTAATAAATTTTTTAGGGTAGAAACTTGACATCCATCTGATTTTTTGCCCAATCCATTGGGGTCCATCCAACAGTTGGAAGCTTCTTGGTTTATTTTTTTTTGATAGTTGGGTCGATTGTGCTCGATGGTTCCAGAAGGATCTAGAATCGAGCGAGAGTCGAGCTTGACCGCGAGGCATGAGCCGAGCCCGACGACTGATAGGTCACGCGTCATGGGAGCCCAATACCCAAAATCTAGTACCCAGCTCGAGTTCTAGAGCATGGTGCCAGATCATGCCGCTAGACCGTGCTAGGTCCAGCATGGGGCACGACACCTCCTAGCTTGGCATGGCATGAGTCGTGCCTCAAGTCGGCATGACATGGGGCCAGCCACGATTCTAGACCGAGCTGTGCCAGGCCGAGAATAACTAAGTCGGGTCTTGACTCATGCCGAGCCCAAGCTTTTGACCCAGTTGACACCTTTTGCCCATGTATCAAAAGGAAGGGAGTTATTATTATTATTTTTATAAAATAATAATTAAATAATAATATTAAAATAATAATTATACAAAAAAACATTATGGATGAAAAAAAAGGAAAACAATAAGAAAAAAAAAAGAGGTCGGAGAGAGAGAGTGTGTGTGTGTGTGCAGTGCCCAGAAGAAAAAAAAAAGAACTATCGATATTTTTTTGCTATTAGTTGATTATTTTGGAGTAAGAACAAAATAATCAAAGAATAAAAGTTATTTTACACGATGAGAGCTTCGTATTAGTATCAAAATTTAGAAGTTTTGGTAAAATATTGGTTGTGGTTTTCTCCTATTAGAATTTTTTTCCATATAAGGGTCATAAATGACCATGAATTAAAATTCAATTCGAACTACTATAGAAATTTAATTGTGAATAGTTAATTGGTGAACATTTTTGTGTTTGGTTTAGTAATATATTGTAGTGTGAATTGTATATGTGTTGTTATAACTATGCTTGGAGTTATAACTAAATGACATATTTATATTTCATATGCAAGAAAATATTACAACTAAATGGATATGTGCATGGTTTATATATATATATATATATAATTTTAATGGATATTATTTATGCGGACTCGAAATGGGATAATGTCCAGGCTGAATTACATGGTATATTTTGGAGAATATCCAATTAATATTTTTCAAAGAAAGTCCATATTTTTCGTAAAATATCCAATATTTATCAGAGAATATCCAAGTAAAAAAATAAATTTTTTGAAAAATGCCCAATATTATTTTTGGAGAATGATTATATTTTTTTGAGTTTTTCATATATATATATATATATATATATAATGTCACACTTGGCTTCAACATGTATGAGGGAGTCAGTGAGACTTAGGATACGAGCATAAAAGCATTCCAACTAAAATAACATTCATGTAAATACCTTACTTGAATGAATGTTAATATATATGCATGTTTTTTTATATGTACTTATGTGAAAAGTAGTCATGTATGAGTTTACCTCTACAAAACTTTGCTCACTCCATTGTGGAATCCCCTTTTAGGTACAGGTTAAGTGCAGATGATTGATCCACATGAGAGATTGCAGGTGTAATAAAAGCTGGTTATGACTTGAGTTGTATATTATGTGTTTTTTTATTCTGCTGAGCAAATGAACGAGAAAAAAAAATATGTATAAGCAATATTTGTAAGAAAATAATAATACTAATTTATTACATATTATGTTGTGTGATGAATGAATTGGACACCCTAGGGATTAGGGTGTGATAGAATTAGCTAATCTTCAATATGTTCTAATGGATTTGCTACCCCAGGAATCATCTTGTTCAACCAATTATAGAAACAACACATCTAATTTTAATTAATTTAAAAAATTTGAGACAATGTTATTGTGGACTAAACCTTTATGACAAGCATTTTTGACAAGCATAATGTTTGTGCGTATATATAAGCATTTTTGACAATATCTACTCAAAGAATCAATTTTCATGACAAGCATAATGTTTATTGTTACTCATAAATTTTGTAATATATATATATATATATATATATATATATATATATTGTGTGTGTGTGTGTGTGTTTGTTTGTGTTTGTGGATGTGTACATATAAATATATACAATAATTGAAGTAGTAAATCAAATTTATTCTAATAGAGAGAGAGAGAGAGTGTGTGTGTGTGTGTGTGTGTGTGTCTATAATTGTATTTAAAATTTCACAACATGAAGAATTCCATTTGGATCCAAATATGAATGATGCAAAATTTGGTGGGAGTCATGGATGGACTAAACCTTGTGAATCTCACCTGATCTATTATTAGGAAGTTTTGCGTGATAAATATTTACCCAATGTATATTTATATAAAATGAATTCCAGAACTCAAGACAAGTGGCAAAATTTATACTCATAAATATTTACCCATATAATTGTGATTTTAGGCAAAAATTCTTTTTTTTTCTAATGGAAAATAAGAGGCAAATTTTCATGTGAGACATAATTGTGATTTTAGGTAAATGTTGAAAATATCTTCCATATTTTGCATTGACAATTATGTTACCTCACATAATTGTTAAATGTGAGACATAATTGTTTTCTAAATTATATTTGAATGTCATGCAAGAATATATAAACCAAATTATATATTCTTATATATAATTGTTAATATATAAACCAAATTATATTTTTTAATAAATATATTGAGAAAGTTTTGATTCTTTTGAAAATAAAAAATAAAAAACCATTCAAAATATGATAATTACCTCACATCTTTGATGTTTTATAAGCCGCACAAATATCATATAATATAATAACAAGCACAATAATATCATATGTTAATGAAATTTGAATGTCATGCAAGAATAGTTGAGGATATGTTGCGTGATAATATCATATGTTAATTCTACAATAAGTAGAATTCAAATTTGCGTGATAATATCATATATTTTCTAAGCCCACAAAATTATAAGCTTCACATAAATAAAATTTGAATGTCACAATAAACAAAATAACTTATTTCAAATTTATTTTTTATCGAGATATGTTGCAATGTTCTACAACGAAATTTTCTCAGATAGTATTTGAAGGAGTGGCTGCAAGAATAGTTGAGGAGCACTTATTATATAAGAGCTCGCTCTTTGCTAAATATTCTGACACATGTGCCTTAAACCTGGGTCCATACGCAATATAGAGTATAAATTGGTCATGACAAAACTTTCTCATTGAACCAACTTCCCTACAACATTCTTTTGAAATTGTTTTGCTCATGAATACTGTTTCAAAGACTTTCTCTTCCACATTTTGGATTGCTATGTTCAGCACACTTCCCTAAAAACTTAAAAAATCCTGGTCTTGGCTCTGGTAAACCCTCAAAGATGGATGCATCTGTGAGCTTGGGAGAAATTATCAAAATCAAACTTGCAACAATCATTGCCCACACAAACATAACATAAGACCCTCTTGCCATTTTGCTCAATTCAAAATAGTGTTGAGAGATATAAACACTATTTTGATATGGATGGTGAAGAAAAACAAGCTACTAGAAATCAATTTATAGTATCTTAATAGTTTTCTGAAATTTAATGTGATTTGTATCTCTCTAGTTTCTTTCATTAGCTAATTGGTAACTCATTGCATTGTTTCACAATATTTTTTTATAATAAATTAATTTCTATTGCATCTATTTAATTCTATGTTTAAGGAGATCATCAATACTATAACTTATCGCTTCTTATATTTAATTTAATTTAATAGCATGAAAGAGATTATTAAATGAATTTAAATATATTTATTTAGACACACACTCACTCACTCACACATAGATATATAATGAAGACACACTCACTCACTCACTCACTCACACTCACTCACACTCACTCACTCTCACACACACACACATATGTAAAATCTTGCATCTACATGTACCACTTTATAAACTTGGCAATTGATAAGTTAATGCCTTATATGTCCATAAAGAAAACCAGATCATTTAGGAGAAAATGTTACATAATTTCACATGGATAACTTGAAAAAATAATAATCCAATCAAAATTAATATTAATCAAAGATAATTGCTTTCTTCCTTTAAATTCTAGTTATTCTTTTCTAGTATAAGGTTAAGATGAAAGATTTCTATGAAGACCCTTGGATAGATTATGGATGTAGTAGTCTATTTCTTTAATTGAATAATTTGTGATTTATGCTCTGGAAATAAGTATTAATAACTATTTCTATTATGTTTTCTTTTGTCCTAACATGTTCAATATATTAAGATTTTTTTGCATCTAATTATATCTCATTTGGATACATACTAGATGGCCTGATAAATATTTAATTCTGATATATGTTACAAATCTATATAGTTAATATATGTTAACTGTATAATATCACCTTTGCATTCTTGTCCCATAATGTAAACGACTGCACTTCACTTTCCAATACATTGCACACTTGATTGTTGTCAACAATGAGTTGACATCTTTCACGTGCACACACACAAACACACACACTCACACACACACACACACTCACACACACACACATTTACATAGACACACTTGCCCACATAGAAGCAACATCATCTCATTCTATACTTATAACAAAATATGTTGCACCATCACACTTCTCAATTACACCCACATGGTCACTCACGTCTTGTACCATTATTGCATAATATCACTACACTCTACGCACAACTCGGACCACATTGTGCAATAATGCTCTACTCTATAATCTATATTGGCATCATAATGCAAGTCAAATGCACAACACAATGAGACAACTACACACACACACACACACACACACACTATTTCCATTCATGCACCATGCATCGATTTTTTCTATTTCCAATTGACAACAACAATAGATTGGCATATTTTATGAATTAATTGTCAACTTGTTGTAAGAATGTTTTTTTTTTGTACTAGAGCTTTCTACATACTAGTTCTGATATCATCTAAGGGATATATATAAATAAATTGTCAATATATAAAATATGAAACAATAACTATCACGCCATCAAATGAAAAGTCATATATTATTAATATAAGAAAAAATTATATTGGCACCACACATGTTGCGTGCTCTCATCAAAGAAGTTACAAAGATAAAAAAAGGTTAAATGAATGAAAACCACAACAATTATTATTTAACATTTACATTAAAACTGAAAAATAATTTCAATGTCATCTTTTAAATAATGTTATTAATGTTGTAGCTGGAATAATGGATAGACAAGATAAGAAAAAGAAATAAAGAACCACAAAAAATGGAAACTATAGTTGAATGACTCATCTAATAAAAATAATTTTTTATAGGGATTATTTTAATCTCGACATCAACATATTTTATGAAATCAACAATTTGATCTATTTATAGATTTTGATAAATTTCAAAAATAATACTTATACTTTACAAGTTCTAAAGGTCTATTAGAAGAATGTTATGTTAAACTAGATGAATCTCACAAGTAAATGCTAGCATAATGATTTTAAAAGTTATGATATGAGCATCATTTTCAAAATAAATGTAGAAGTGCAAATTTGAATTTAACTGACAAATTGTGATAGAAAGTGAGAAATCAAATACAAGCTGTAGAGAAACATGATTTAGAAAAATATGAGTAAAGGAAAAAAAAACTCTACATTTTTTTTAATATTCTTTTATTTCATGTGGAAATACCTAGAGTAGTTAACTAGAGCTGACATCCCAGGCATGGCACAAAGAACAACATTAATCAAACCATGCATGTCACGACACAACTAGTTTTATAGTTGTGCCTAGGTCAACCTCGAGCTAGTCCATAGCACATTTCATGCCTTATTGGGCCATAGTTCTAGCAAGAATGGAATCACATGGCACAAATTGGCATAATGGCCCTTGCGGGCCAATTTTGGTAGAGTTTGCAAAATAGGCTAGTAAAGTTGGCAAAAATAAATTGAACCTAGGCTACCCTAGAATGAACCAAGATAGTTTGGCCAGGTCAGAATTGACTTAGCACAACCCATAATGACAGAGCACGATCTGAAATGGCCCAGCTAAAAGGCATCCAGGCACACCATGTATAGCGGTACACATTTAAAGTCGTGTCAGCATGACATCACCAATGCTAAAACTTCTCCCATATTGGGGCTGTACAGTGGCTGAGTTGGGCCTAAAAAATGGGTAGTGCTGGCACAACTCTAAAAATGAGTTGCCCAGCATTACACATTGACACACCTTTTCTTGAGTCATGTTGGTTGATATTGGGTCGTGCAAAGCCATCTCATGTGTGACTAGGCTAGATAATGATAAAAACAACATTTACATAAATTTTATCATTGAAAAGAAGAATGCTCATGGGAGGGATATATATTATTATGATGTTTTGCATAATTTATTTCTATCTTGAAATAAATACGCAATCAATAATTTTCATAAGATTTCTTTGGAATTGGGTTTGTCCTATTGAAGATGTCACATGTACAACAAAATAGTTATTGATTCATTGGTCTCAAACATATGTATAATTATGTTATGAATTTTATTTATCAATATTTGAACTTTTATTACATTATTATACATGCATACATACATATACATATACATATATATATATATATATATATATATATATATATATATATATATATATATATATATATTGCATATAGGCACTATTAGTGTTTATGTCTACACACCAATAATTATGTTAAGAACACATATATACAATATATATATATATATATAGTGTATACAATCTTATTACATACAACGATAGAAACAAATTGCATGTTGCCATGTGATGAATGGAGGCTAGCATGGGTTCAATCCAAGATAGCATGGGTTCAATCCAAGTTAGCATGGGTTCGATGCATGCCATTGCATGCTGGTCAGAACCAACCAGATTACTAGTGGACAATCTAGCAGTTCAAAGGCATCCTAGCCTAACATATGCCACATAAAATGGCATACTCTCATTAGGTTCATAGTCTTAACGTAAAATGATGCAGAAAATAACAATTCCATATCGATAAGTTATTAATTTTTTTTTCATTGAACTATTTTGAAAATATATATATATTCATGCCAATAAAGTCTTTTAAAATTTGTATATGAATGATAAATATTTTAGGAATTTATGTTTTTGTTCTTTCTAATTTTGTAAAAACTTATTCATTTGTATCAAATACTCTCTTTCAGAAGATGAAATGATCTCCTTATACTAAGATGAGCACATATTTTGGATCTAATGGTAAAATATTGTCTGGTGATTAATAATAAAAAGTTATTTCTTTCATAATTCTAGATTTATAAGAGTTCTAGATGTTATTGGGGATGGATTAAATGCTAGTTTCAATTGGATTAGATCCAATCATTTTTATATGTATTTTATTGGTTATATCTTCCATCATAGCTTTCAACTTGTTGTAAGGGAAGTCAAATAAGTTGAGGTAATGAATGAATTTGTTGATGTTTTCTAATGAACTTCTAAGGTTGAATTTGTTAAGCATCTTAATGAACATGGCTCAATGTGGATGATTTATATTGAGCTGAAGAAATTAAAAAAGGAAGTCTAAGAACTTATAGAAAAAGAACTCATTGATGTTGGATATTCTCTTTGGGCTACCCATTACAATTGTTTAATAATAAAAATTTATACATATATGGTTTTCCATATATTGGAAAGAGGTCAATTTGATACCTATAAATAATTATTACCCTATTTGTAAACCAATGATTTACTTGATCAACTATGATTAGCATGTGTCTTCTCAATTATATACTTGCTTTTAAAATATTATGAGACAAAAATGAAGTTTCTAATTTCATTATACACATATGTTTATATTTTAGTTTTGCATCATGTTAATCCTAATATACAAGCATATTATATCGTTGATCTTCAAGTCTGGGTAAAATTATGTAATGTTTTTTACCTTTTTGAATGATTTGCAAAAAATTTGAAAAAACAATTTCCTCATTATTTTTACAATCTAGTGGAGCCAATCATATAATATCCACATAGAGATACTAATGGTAGTAATGGTGCTGGTTGAGAAGATATTCTACAAGAAATAATCTCAAAGTCAAATTCAAGAGGTCTCCTAGATGTATTCATTCTCATTTTGGAAATGGTGGAGGGGATGATGATAACTCTTTCACAAAATGAAAATTCAACCTAAAAATATTTGACCATTTCTATAACTTTGTAACCAATTGGTAATTCTTGTTAAAGAATTTTCTTTTAGTAATTTTTTTTTTCAATATTCACAACCCTTTCAGCAGATTAAAACCAGGGAGTCTCATCCATCCAGCTACCTTTAATTCAAAATTTAACTTATTCACAAAGCATATTAATTTGCATTATAAATCAGTTGATAGATGACAAAAATTTTGTAAACTAACCAATAAAAAGTTATTACAAAAATTACATTGATATATGTTGGGTATGAGTACAATGAATCTGAGGCTTTTGTGAACTATTTTGCTAATTGACCTTTATAACATTAATAATAATAATTTTTTTGTCTTTGTTAGCTAATTCAAATTTCACATTAGTTTGTTGATCATATGGAATGATTATTTTATGCATAATACAATCCATGGAACATAAAATTTAAAGTGTTATTTATAAAAGTATTTTTTAAACCACTTATAATTACATTAGGAACGAGGAACTAGATACCCTAAGAAAATATTATGATTTTTTGCTATGTCCACTATTGTTGCGACTTTGTTATGTTGGTTAATTTTATCAGATAGATGATGTCCCAAAAACTCATTAATGAAAATATCTCATTAACTGAGATCCACAAATGCATGGGTCACCCAAGTAGAAAAGTGAAATTTTGTTTAAATATTAATTATATAGGGATTATATTGACAGCTTCTTTATTCAATAGTGAGATAACTTATTTTTAGTAAGATAGATATTCTTATAGTTACACAATTATAGATCAAGAGATTTATTCATTTAAGTTATGTGATAATATTTAGGTTGCTCAATTTATATTATATTGCACACATAATGAAAAATGAAGTATTATGCAATGTCATTTTCTCATAAAGGTAACCAATGTAGTTGTTACTATTAAGTCCATCAGATTCAAAATGGTTGTCACTTCCTTCCTATTATATCCATTAGTCAGCCACTTGGTTTATATATCCTCATCTACCACTATGATCTCACATAAACCTACAAACAGTTGAAATCCTAGTTCAAGTTATATTTAATTATCATCTATCAGTATTCATAGAATAATATAACTTAAATAGATAATTTCTTAAATAAAAAATAATGTCATATATCATACATATTCAAATTACATAAATCTTAGACATATGCTATTTTAGTACAAATTTTATAATTTACCCATGAGATGAAGGTTTGAAAGTTGTGTCCTAGAAATCTAGAGATTACATTAAGCCTCGTATCCCTTGTTTTTTTTTGTAGAACCTCTAGAAAGAGCAAAATTTGCATCTAGAATTTGATAGTTGTCATAACTTTTCCAGTTAAAAGGAGGATCCAGGAATAAGAATGAGAAAGATTCTTTGAATTTCTTTATTTTCCAAATTTATACTCAATGAATTTCCAAGTAATAATTTAGTAATTTCAATAGAATGTCACAACTTAGGCCTTTATCACTTAAATGTGAGGTCACAACACTAGAAAGTGGCTTTGAATTTATACTACATCCCAATATTTTTATAACATAAAGTCACAATGATAGCAATGACCATGACTTGGACATAATGTATTTATAATATAAAGTTGCAATACTTTGAAGTGGTCATGACATCACATGTTTGCCTTGTTGTCTTTAATAAAGGGCTACTACATGAGAAAATGGTAGTGGTATGGTGAAGAGCTTCACATTTTAATATATGGCTATGACACTTTTATAAATCCATGACATTGGAATCGATCCATCTTAATTATTATATCATCACGACATTGTGATATAGTTGTGGCCCTGAGAAGGTTTTATGTATTTTGTTGTTCAAGCACAAAATTTTCAATTCATTTGCTTTCAAGTGTCCACTATGCTATGGAGACAATGACACTGACTTTCTTTTCTCTCATATTTCATATTTCTACCGCATTGCATTTGCAAGAAAATCATGGCACTGATAATTAGCTCAAGCATATAAGTCATGAATTTGTCTTCCTTTTAAAAGAAAAGTAATGACCCTAGGAAATAATCATACTCAAGTAATATCTTTTATAACTTTTAATATTCCAAAAGTTACATCTTTAAATAATTGATACAGCTTTGACCGGACTAGTTTTTTCTCTATAACTTTTTATAACTCAAAAGTCATAACTTTGTGAATACACCACTACATTGACATGAGACTATAAATTAATATTAAAGATAAAGTCATAGTACTTTGAGTTTATAACCTTTTGCATCAGTTAGATACATAGTTATTATGACATAGAATTAACATCTTTGCTATTTAAATTTCATGAGATAGGCATGACTATGACTACATGATAATATTATAATTACTAATAATGTTTCACATAGTAGAAAGATTATGCTAATGAGTTAGTATAATCATAACATCAAAAAACTATCATGAATAATTAGATAGAGTTTTGACCAAGAATGAATGCCAAAACTATTCAAAACTCATTATTATATTCATCCATACAAAAACCTATTGAGTTCATGACTATTCACCAAAGCTCACCAAAACACAAAATTCATGAAATCAATTCATAATTTTTTCCATTTCATGTCTACACAACATCATAGAATACCAAAATACCTATGAATATACAATTGTTTGAATCATGAAGTACTCGGGAAGATTATTGGTCACCAAGTTATTTTATATATAGACAAGCCATGGAGTAATATTACAAGCATAAGTGATTCATCAAAAAAAAGTATTTATTTATTGATGGCCCTTGAAGAATTTTTATGATTGTGGTCATTAATTAATAATTAAATATCATATTTCCAACCACTTTGTATATTAAATTTTCAAAAGGAATTTTGAAGTAAAATAATTCATATTAGCAATTTAGGAATGACATTTACCTTGATAAGAATAAACATCAAAGTTTTGTGATCCAAGAATATTATTATAGAAATTTCCATCAAACATGTTTTATATTTTTCAAGGGCATATACCATGATAAGTAGTACTTTCTTTTTTTTTGGGTATAGTTCCCTTAAGCAACATTAAGGACTTTTATTGCATAACAAATAATATAGGGTTTAACTTCTCTTCGGATTAGAACAACTCTTAATGCAATGTCACTTGAAATACACATAATTTTAATTGGGAAGTGCCATTTAAAATGACTTTTCTATTACATAAGCATAAAGGCATTTTATGATAAGCATTGATACTAAATATGCATCTAGAAGTATTCATTGCTTAATCTATATGGGTGTTCTCATTTTGGAATTAAGATAGATATTCATTAAAAGAGAATAATATTTCAAACATATTTCAAATATTTGGTCAATAAATAGTAAAGTAATCTTTCCTTATTTGTGACAGTCAATAGAAACTCTAAAACTTATAGCCAACTATGTAGGATTAATCTTCCACATTTCATCTTGAAACAATTAACATGCAATTTATTTGGGGCCACTTTAGTGGGACAGACCCACTTTCTACCCAAAATCAAATAAATAGTCCATGCTTGTGATATTGATACCTTCAAAACTTTTTGTTCTTGAAACTCTTACACGTGGGGGTTTAGTCTCCTTTGTGCTTGTAAGATTAGTTTTATTCATGTATCTTAGTAAAAAATAGTATATTTAAACAAAATTATCAATTCCTTTATTTTTTTTAGTAAACTCATAAAAATTTCTCCTCAATGAGTCGAGAGAAAAGATGATATCACCACCACAATAATTTTATTATCCTTCTAATAAGCAAATTTTAATTCAATTGCTTAGATAGTCAGACTTAATTTGGAAGGGTCTTCTTGATTTTTTTTTTCAAAAACCTCATTTTTTTACAGATAATTTAATTTATAAGAAGTCATGATCCAAAAGATAAAGTTTACTTCTCATTTATTTCCCATTCTAGGAAAACATATATATATTCAAAAGGTACTACAAACTAGAAAAGGCACATCAATTTTAGTTGGGGACATAGTTCCTAAAGTGTTACCAACTTGATTCTACAATGATAAGCCTTTTATAATTACTAACTCAGTTGGTTGGGTGTCATAGATGAAATATATTTTCTTATTTTTGGTGCTTCATCAATTCCCACATAAACATCCAAAATATAATCCAATATTTTCTCAAAAATTTGTTCTTTTTTAATAATAATCAATATTGAATTACAAATTATTAAAGTGTTTGTGTGTGGGTGTGTGGATGTGTGGGTGTGTGGATGTGTGTTTTTCTGTGTTTACGTGTTTGTGTTTGAATTTGCCTAAGAATTATATCATCCATCATATCATTGAGATGATAAGCCTACATTTTAATGACCATATATCTTAACGACAAAGACATTTTGGATACTAAGAAGTTATACAATGCATTGTGTTTCTCAAAAGGTAATTTGATTTTATGAACACTCTTTATGCTCAAGAAATTAAATGTGTGATTTACAAGCCTATGAAATATGTACTAAACCTCTCAATGTCCTTCTATAATGATTTTAATGAGGTTATTTATGATACTTTTTTTTTTCAAATACAAATATAAAAAGAATACATGAACCCTTTAGACTAACCCAACTTGGTAAAACCATGATATAATATGTAGTTAAATTTGAAATGTAATTATCATTGTTTTTTTATGATGGAAAAAAGTAGGGAATGTGTATATCATTGAAACAAAAAAAAAACAAAAAATCAAAAGTTATGTGAATACCTGATGGATGATGAATTACAAGGTATTGATGCAGATATAGACAAGAATTAGAATATTATCAACTAAAATTTGACTATATTATGTATACCATGTATCCAAAGTGAGAATGAGTGTAGATTGAAAATCCATATAGCACTTGAACATCATAACAAAACTTTAGCACTTAGGAACTATCACCGGCAAAGATATCAAATTTTATCATTTCACTATGTGTGATCAAACAATAATTTATAAACCTTAACTCTTTACGTGTGGTAATTCATGCATGATCAAGAATTACCTAATATGAGACCTCATAGTACAATTTTTTATGGTCATCCAATAAGTAGATTTCTCTCAATAGCAACTAAGGAATGTAGGATAAATACAAAATTTGGTAGAAATGAAAGTCCAAAATTATTTCACAATATAATGCAAAATCAGAGAGTTAATTATTATTTCAAAATATCTTTTGAAACTTTTTGCTTACTATGGAATGAAATGAGGTACATGAATTGAAGAAGCCCCTTATAGTTAGAGTTATTATAACATATTTTCATGTCTATAAATAATATATGATATTTTTTAGAGGACTAAAATTTTACAACTAAATATGAAATTCTATTTATAGTTTTCGAAGGACTATAGTTTTACAACTGAATATGAAATTCTAGTTATAGTTTTCTAACTGAATATGAAATTCCATTTATTTGAGATGATTCTAAGATAAATCCAAAGATTTTAAATGTAACCATGCAAAATTGAATACCTTTACAAACCATTCTTGGAGATAGTAATTATCATTAAAGTTGAACAAATTGCATTCCTTCTCTAAAAAATATAAAATTTTGCCACACATCCTTTTGATTTTCATCTCCTTGAAATGATTGGCTATTGTTAGAGAGTAGCGATGTGGTGAACATGTAGATAGAAAAGAAAATTATGACTCAATTATGTTATTTGTAAAAAATGTGATAAAAAGTCTAAATGAAATATTTGTTCAAATTCTATTATGCAAACACATTGGAAATGCAATGATCTCTCAAATGTCTAAATGACTCAATTCTAAATATTAGTTGCTAGAATAAAATTAAAAAATACAATACAACACAAAAATCTCTCAATAATAGTGTCCTTCAGTGTTCACAAAATGTTGTGAACTACTAAAGTATTTCGCCTTGACTTCTACTCAGTCGAGTTGCAATCATTATATATTTCAAAGCATTGTGAAAAAATTCTTTAAAGATTGATCTTGCTATATAAATGTTCAAGATTACAATAGCTAGTGAACTTTTCAAAAGTGTATGCTAACAAATTTTTAGCTTGATTTATATACTTTAATAATTTTTTCTACTCCAATTGGCATCACCTATTCAATTGATCATATTTTTGAGCAGAAGGAATTCATAAAATTTAACATTCATACAAAAATAGAAATATTATAATTTAGAACCATAAATATGTCAATTGCTAAAATATAAAGAATTGTGGCTTAAAAGTGACAAAGGGAGAAAAAACATTTCTAATAAATGTGTATATTATGACTAATAATCAACATTCTAGAATTACTAATTACTTAAGTGTAAGTATGTGCATGTGTGTGTGTCTAGGGGTGTGTCGTGAGCATGTATTCCTGTATGTGATAAATCAAATATGTCATGAGATAAATCAAAGATGTCTTGAGATAAAATTACAACACTAGATAGCATCTTTTGAATGCTATCACATATAGGTAAAGAATTATATCTTTTATAGATGTAATTAGTCTTATCAAACCTTAGATTGGTGAGAAAATTTGGTGGGAATCTTTGATGGATGGACTAAACATTGTGACTCTCACCTGATCTATTATTAGGATGTTTTACATTATAAAAATTTACCTAATATATATTTATATTAAATGAAATTTGAACAAATGTTTAGTCAATACATTAGAATAAATGGAATTTGAACAAAATACATAGTGAATTAAAAATTATGTATTTTTTAGGCAAAATTTCATGTGAGACATTATTGTCATTTTAGGCAAATTTTTAAAATAACTTTTAAATTTTTGAACACTTTCCAAGTAATGATTTAATACATAAATGATGAATTACAAATTATATATACCAAATTATATTTCTTGTTAAATATTTTGAGAAATATTTGATTCTTTTGTTAATAATAAATAAAAAAAAAATTCAAAATATGATAATTATTTTATATATATATGATGTTTTCTAAGCCGCACAAATATCATATGATATCATAACAAGCACAATAATATTATATGTTAATGATGAACACAAAATTATAAGCTTCACATAAATAAATTTTGAATGTCACAATAAACAAATTAACTTATTTCAAATTTATTTTTTATCGAGATATGTTGCAATATTCTACAACAAAATTTTCTCATATAGCAGTAGAAGGAGTGACTGCATGAATAGTTGAGGAGCACTTATTATATAAGAGCTCGCTCTTTGCCAAATATTCTGACACATGTGCCTTAAACCTGGGCCCGTACGCAATATAAAGGATAAATTGGTCATGACAAAACTTTCTCATTGAACCAACTTCTCTACAACATTCTTCTGAAATTGTTTTGCTCATAAATATTGTTTCAAAGACTTCTCTTCCACATTTTGGATTGCTATGTTCAGCACATTTCCCCAAAAACTTAAAAAATCCTGGCCTTGGCTCTGGTGAACCCTCAAAGATGGATGCATTCGTGAGCTTGGGAGAGATCATCAAAATTAAACTTGCAACAATCATTGCCCACACAAACATAGCATAAGTCCCTCTTGCCATTTTGATCAATTCAAAATATTGTTGAGAGATATAAACACTATTTTGATATGGTTTGTGAAGAAAAACAATCTCTTAGAAATCAATTTATAGTATCTTAATAGTTTCCTGAAATTTAATGAGATTTGTATCTCTTTAGTTTCTTTCTTTAGATAATTGGTAACTCATTGCATCGTTTCAATGTTTTTTACAATTAATGAATTTGTATTGCCTATATTTAATTATAAGTTTAAGGAGATCATCAATACTTTAAATTATCACTTCTTATATTTAATTTATTTTATTATAGATACTACACATCAAATTGAATAGCATGAGAGAAATTAGTAAATAAATATGAATATGTGTGTGTGCGTGCGCGTGCGTGTGTTTCTATGTGTGTGTGTGCGTGCGCGCGCGTGTGTTTCTATGTGTGTGTGTGTGTGCGCGCGCGCGCGTGTTTCTATGTGTGTGTATGTGTAGATATATATTATGGTTACCAAAATCATAATTTTAGCATTGCTAGGAAGATGAACATTGTTATCTTTTCAGGGTGAAGGTTTGTACAAAAGATCTCATGATGTGATTCATATTTATA
Organism: Sapria himalayana; assembly: GCA_029783825.1. Lineage (NCBI taxonomy): Eukaryota > Viridiplantae > Streptophyta > Magnoliopsida > Malpighiales > Rafflesiaceae > Sapria > Sapria himalayana. The sequence goes on along the minus strand of JAREIK010002107.1, from coordinate 2,271,842 downwards.
AAATTAACCATCATCAACTAGTTTATCACATTAAAAAAATTGCATATATAATCATATATTATTTTGTTTTAATTAGTGATCTAGTTCTAACTTTACAGAAATATATATATTGATAACTGAATCTGTTATGCATTATTTTTGTAGCGATTGATTTTTTAATACATTGCCCATTTCTAAAAAATTTGGTGTAGCTCATATTTCAAAAATTAAATTATTTGCAATGTGGCCCATTTTGATTTTTTAATACAATGGAAGTTACAGTGTAACTTTCACTATAACCTTCATTTTTTTATTCTTTAAAAAAATATATAAATTATGACTTCCAACGATAGTATCAAAATTACATTATGTAAAAAATAATCTAATGTCTTGGTTTAACATGCAATTGCAATTAGGAGTGTGTGGTAGGTAATTACTATTTTGAATCTTTTCATCTCCTCACTAGTATTTTTTTTTCTTTTTTTTTTGTTTTATTTGTTTTTTTTTTCTCATCAATATTATTAATGTCCACTAAGTGTTCATAATGTGCTAATTTATAAATATCACATTTAATTTGATATCCAAAAAATAAATTACAAATAATTTGTTAGAAGAAAATCACTAACAATTGTTGTGATAATGATGGATGTGTTTGTGGTTGTGCTAGTGAACGATTCCAATCCACTACCACGACTTTATAATGTTGTATTGAATTGCAGATAATGAATTCAATAATATGTAATATAGAATAATTTCACATTTATTATTATCCAAGAAGTGTACAATGATTTAATAAATATGAATATAATTTATTTTTAGATTTATATTTTTAAATATTTAGCAATTATTTGGGGATCCAATAGTTATAATCCATCATGAAATTATTCGCTCACAAACATGGCAATTGACAATTAAAATTTCTAAAGGAACCCTTGTTAGTCATTTTTCTAAAAAAAAAACATATATTTGCAATGAATGATTTCTAAATGCAATTAGATGATTTCTATACCAAAAAATTCTTTTTTATGGTACCTGTTAAGGAATTAAATTTGGGCTTCAAAAATATACTTCAAGTAATTTCTTTCTCATTTCAATATGATTTTCTTTATTTGTTATAATTTATGCACTAATTAACATTTTATATTATTCATCACATTTGTAATAAACTATAAAATAGGTGATACAAGTTCATTTCTAGATGATGATACAAACAACAACATTTGCATAAATTTTATCAAAAGGAAAGAGGAATGCTCATTTCGTCATGTGCAAGACATCGATCATCATGATGTTGTGCAAAATTTATTTTCATCTTTAAATAAATATCTAAACAATAATTTTCATCATGAAAGAGGAATGCTCATTTATATATGACTTGCATTTGTCCTCTTGAAGATGTAACACGCATAACAAAATTGTTATTTAATCAATTGTCTCACACATATGTTTAATTATATTATGAATTTTATTTATCAATATTTAAAATTTAATTACATTATAATAGATATTAAAAAAATAAATAAATAAATAAATAAATACTCTCACCCACTATTAATTTTGAATGAGAAATTATTAAGTATTTATTATGATAAAGTCATAATATACTTTTCTTTTTTAAAATTAATATTTTTTTTAAAAATTATTTTATTAATATTTATAAGTGATTATACTAATTTGATTGATGAAATTGCTAAATCTCATCAATATAAACATATGATAATATGAAAACTACATATATGAAATAGAATAAAATTTTCCAAAGAAAATAAATATTTTCCTTGCATCAGCTATTACACACTCCAATAAACTTTTGCAGCTCATATAACTCTTCTATCAACTCAAGCATGCCTAAGTCTAAATAGATTATTCAGTTCGTCCAACATTGTACCACTCAATAAACGTGGCAATTGATAGGCTAAAGTCTCCTATGTCCATAAAGCAGACTAGATGATTTGGGAATAAATGTTACATATTTTTACATGCATAACTTGAAAAAAATAATAATCCGAGCAAAATTAATATTATTCAAAGATAATTATTTCTTCTTTACCCCAAAATTATGTTTTTCTAAATTTATCGATAGTTTTCACATTAACAATTGCATTTCGGAAAAAGCACATCTCAAATTGTATTTATTCTTTTCTAGTATAGGTTCGGATGTAAGAATTATTTGAGGACTCATTAATAGATTATGAATATAGTAATCAATCTCTTTATCTGAATAATTTATGATTTTTACTCTGGAAATAAATACTAATAACTCTATCTTGTACGTATTCTTTTGTCATAACATGTTCAGTGGTTCACTATGTGAAGATTTATCATGCATCTGATTATATCTCATCCAATTACATACTAGATGGTGTGATAAATATTTTATCCTTATATAAGTATATGTTGCAAATCTATATAGTTAGTATTTGCCAACTATATGATATCACCAATGCATTATGGTATCATAATGTAAATCACTGCACTTCACTTTCCAATATATTACACACTTGATTGTTGTCAACAATGAGTTTACATCTTTTGCATGCACACACACAAATACACGCGGGCGCGCACGTGCACACACACGCACACACAAGCACACACACTCTTGTTCCCTTGCAAGCAACATCATTCCACACTACACTTATAACAAATATGTGTCACCAACACACTTCTCAATTACCCACATGGTCGCTCACTTCTTGGCTATTGCAACATTATTGCATAGTTAAACTACACTTTGCACACAACTCGGATGTCATTGTGCAATAATAATCCACTCCATAGTGGCATCATAATGCAAGTCATATGCACAACACAATAAGACAACTGCACACACTATTACCATCCACGCACCATGCATTGACATTTTTTATTTTCAACTGACAAAAACAATAGGTTGACATATTTTATGAAATAATTTTTGATTTTTTTAAGAATGTTTTTATTATACTAGAGTTTTGTGCATACTAATTCTGATATCTTGTAATATATATATATATATATATATATATATTGGCATGATATAAAATATGATACAATAAATGTCACACCATCAAATGAAAAATCATATCCTATTAATATAAGAAAATATTATATTGGCACTGCACATATGTTGTGTGCACTGATCAAATAGGTTGCAAAGATAAAAAAAATAAATGAAGGAAAACCACATAATTATTATTTAATGTCTAGATAAAAACTTAAATAATTTCAATATGTCATGTTTTATGTGGTGTTATTAATTTTAAGACTGGAACAATGAATAGACAGGATAAAAAAAAGAATTAAAAGGAATAAAGAACCACAAAAAAATAACAACTATGGTTGAATGACTCATCTAATAAAAAAAGATTTGTAGGGATCATTTTAATCGTGGCATCAATATATTTTATGAAATCAACAATTTTATCAATTTATGGATTTCTGATAAATTTCAAACAAAATACTTATATTTTAAAAGATATATTTAAAGGATGTCAAACTAGATGAATGTCACAAGTAAATGCTGGCATAATGAGTTAAAATGTCAAGATATGAGCATCATTTATAAAATAAATGTAGATGTGAGAATTTACAGTTTACTAAGAATTTGAGATAGAAAGTTAGAAATCAAATGCAAGTTTTAGAGAAACATGATTTAATAAAATAGGAGTGTAGTACAAAAATTGTTTACCTTTTTTTTTTAATATTCTTCATTTTAGATGGTGGATAAAATCATTGTCCATGAAAATAATTATAAAAAAACAGAAAAGTATCAAATTAAAACATGATATCTTAATTAATAACAAATATTTTTGTTTGGAGCATTATATTAAAAGAACTAGGAACAATGAAATGAGGCTCTCATGTTTGACTGTTTGAATTATAAGAATAAATTTGTACCAAAAATTGAAATATGTTTTCTAAGGATAAATAATAATTTAGAAAAGATAAACACAAAATGCTTCCTAATTTTTTTGTATTTTTAACTTAGGTATGAATACTGAAATTTTCGAAAACTTTCCTCATTTATAATATGAAAAGACATTTCTTCTACTCTATGCCTTATCAATAGTTCCTCTTATTACAAGCAATAATTCTCATTAAAGAAGTATTTTTATTTTAGTTGTCATCTGAATATTTATGTCTTTCATACTAAGGGTGAATTTTGGAGCTCTATGGTTCGGAACAAAGTAATTTCACAAGGAGGCTATATCTCAATGATGGTAATATTGGATGAAAAAAGTTAGTTTTTCTGACATGTTAAAATAATGGGGTAAATGGTGGAACAATCTAATTTTTGTATGAATAAGTCAAAATGTATCATCCTAGTTTGGATATATTATAGTAGATATAATACATGAATATGATATTAATCAAAGATTTTATTACAATGTGACTTGAAAGATATTCATCAAGATTCCTAATAAAACCAAAGATGTGGACATGTTGTATATTAAGACATGACTAGAAGATAATAATTCTATTAAATTTATTGTCAATTTGAAATGTTATCCTAGTTATTTAGTTAACCATTGTGGGTGCTGATTATTGGTTATTGTGTCTACTAATCATGGATTTGTAAGGTAATTCAATGGGATATAGCCAAATTTAGCACGTTGGGGTCATCATGCAGCAACTGCCATGAGTCATTCATAGTTATGAAAATTGGTTTAACTATTAGAATTGTACAAGTACTAGCAATTAGGGGGGGGGGGGGGGGGGGGCATCTGAAACAACTCTACCCGGGCAAAAATGACACCCAACATTATCACATTTTTCATGCCTAGTATTCAGGCCAATAACTAGGCCCAATCTAGTTAACCAACAAAAAAACTAATCATATCGAATTTCTTTTGAAACTAGTAGTTGATGATTGATCTACTATAATGTGTATGGTTATAAGGCATCACATCATAATCTAGGAGTGCATGTTAAAGCTAGAGTTATAAGTCACGTGTGTGTGGGTGTGGGTGTGGGTGTGTGTGTGTGTGTGTGTTTGTGTGTGTGTGGGTGTGGGTGTTGGTGTGGGTGTGTGTGTGTGTTTGTGTGTGTGTGGGTGTGGGTGTGGGTGTGTGTGTGTTTGTGTGTGTGTGGGTGTGGGTGTGGGTGTGTGTGTGTGTGTAAATTCAAATTCATTTAATAATCTCTCTCATGCTATTAGATTTGATGTGTAGTATCTATAATAAATTAAATTAAATATAAGAAGCAATAAGTTATAGTATTGATGATCTCTTTAAACTTAGAATTAAATATAGGCAATAGAAATTAATTAATTGTAAAAAGCATTGTGAAATGATGCAATGAGTTACCAATTAGCTAAAGAAAGAAACTAAAGAGATACAAATCTCATTAAATTTTAACAAACTATTAAGATACTATAAATTGATCTCTAGTTGTATGTATCTCTTCAACAATCATATCAAAATAGTGTTTATATCTCTCTACATTATTTCGAATTGAGCAAAATGGTAAGGACTGATTTTATGTTTGTGTGGGCAATGATTGTTGCAAGTTTTATTTTGATGATTTCTCCAAACCTCACGAATGCATCTATCTTCGAGGGTTTACCAGAGCCAAGGCCAGGATTTTTTAAGTTTTTGGGGAAATGTGCCGAACATAGCAATCCAAAATGTGGAAGAGAAGTCTTTGAAACAGTATTTATGAGCAAAGCCATTTCAGAAGAATGTTGTAGTGAAGTTGCTGCAATGGGAAAGTTTTGTCATGACCAATTTATCCTCTATATTGCATATGGACCTAGGTTTAAGGCACATGTGTCAGAATATTTGGCAAAGAGCGAGCTATTATATAATAAGTGCATCTCAACTATTCCTGCAGCCACTCCTTCAAGTACTATCTAAGAAAATTTTATTGTAGAACTTTGCAACATATCTTGATAAAAAATAAATTTGGAATAAGTTATGTTTATTGTGACATTCAAATTTTATTTAAGTGAAACTTAGAATTTCGTGGTCATCATTAAAATATAATATTATTGTGCTTGTTATGATATTATATGATATTTTCGTGGCTTAGAAAACATCAGATATATGAAATTATGGTTGTTGAGTATTATATTTTGAATAAGTATTATATTTTGACTTATAATTTTATTTCAGATATATGAAAACATCAGATAAATGTAATAAGTATTATATTTTGAATGTTTTTTTTTATTTTTTATTAGCAAATGTATCAAAACTTTTTCAAAATATTTAAAAAGAAATATAATTTGGTATATATATAATTTTCATTGACAATTATTTCTATAATTGAATCAATACTAAGGAATGTATCATGAAATTGTAATTTATCATTTATGTATTAATCTAGTTGTTGAGTCCTAGTGTGGTCCAAAATATGAGAGATATTTTGATGATTTTCCTAAAATGGCAATTATGTCTCACATGAATGTTTTCCTTATATTTCCCATTAGAGTTGTGGAATCCATTTTATATAAATATATATATTTATTAAATTTTTATCATATAAAACTTCCTAATAATAAATCACGTGAGAGTCGCATGGTTTTGTCCCTCCATCATTGACTCCCACCAAATTTTCACAGCAATCTAAGGTTTGTAAATCATAAAATTATGCATATACATATCATTCTTATTTGGATCCAAATGGAATGCTTCATGTGAAATTTTAAATCCAAATACACACACACACACACACACACTCTCTCTCTCTCTCTCTCTGACTCTCTCTTTATATATATATATATATATATATATATATATATATATATATATATATATATATATATATATATATATATATATATATATATATATATATATTACAAAAATTGTTAGCAACAAAAAACATTATTCTTACCATAAAAAACATTAATTGTGATATCTTTCTAAGATGTCATGATATATTTAAAACAACACATCTAGTTTTAAATATTTCAAAGATATCATGATATCTTTCTAAGATGTCATGAGATATTCAATTAAGTCATGCAAAAATTCTAACATATTCTATTAGTAATATTGTCTCTAAATTTTTGAAATATTTAAAACTAGATGCGTTGTTTTTATAATTGGTTACACAAGAAGATTCATGGGAAGCAAATCCAATAGAATATGTTGAAGTTTAGCCAACTTTCCAACAAAATCTATCAACCTCTTCATTAGACTTATTACATATATAAAAGATAGAATTTTTCACCTATATGAAATAGCATTAAAAAGATGCATTCTAATGTTAGAATTGTATCTCATGACATCTTAGATTTATCTAATGACATCTTTGATTTCTCAAATACATGCAAACATACAAACAAAAAAAAACATACATACAACCATACATGCACGCACGCACATACACACACCCACACATGCACACACACAAACATACATACACATACTTAAGTAATTAGTAATTGTATAATGTTGATTATTACTAATACAATACATATTTATTATAAATATTTCTTCTCCCTTTGTCAATTTTAAGCCATAATTCTTTATATTTTAGCAATTGACATATTTATGGTTCTAGATTATAATATTTCTATTTTGTATGAATGTTAAATTTTCTGAATTCGTTCATCTCAAAAATATGATCAATTGAATAGGTGATACAAAATTGTGGTATAATAAATTATAAATGCATATAAATCAAGCTAAAGAGTTGTTAGCATGCATTTGTGAGAAGTTCACAAGTTGTTTTAATTTGAACATTAAAAAAAGCAAGATCAATCTTTAAAGCATTTTTTATTCATAATGCATTAGAATATATAAGGACTACAACTCGATTGAACAGAAGTCAAGCTCAAATACTTTAGTAGCTCACAACATTTTGTGAACTATGAACGATACTTATTATTAAAATATTTTTATGTTGTATTGTATATTTTAATTTTCTTGCAGAAACTAGGCTATCATTGCATTTCTAATGTATTTGTATAAAAGAATTTAAACAAAATATTTTATTTAGACATTTTATCACATTTTTACAAATAACTTAATTGTTTTACACTTTTGTTTTCTTTTTATATGTTCACCACATTACTTCGCTCTAACAATAGCCAACCATCTCAAGGAGATGAAAATCAAAAGGATGTGTGGCTAGATTTTATATTTTTTAGAGAAGGAATGCATTATGATTTATGTGCAACTTTAAAGATAATTACTATCTCAAACCATAGCTTGTAAAGGTATTCAATTTTGCAAGGTTATTTTTTAAATCTTTGGTTTTAGACTATAATCATCTCAAATAAATAGTATTTCATATTCTGTTTGAAAATCATGAATACTTTATCATTAAAACTATAGTACTTTGAAAGATATCATAAATTATTTATAGACATGAAATTATGTCATCGAACTCAAACTATAAAGGTCTTCATCAATTCATGTACCTCTTTGCATACCATAGTATGCAATAAGTTTTAAAAAATATTTTGAAATAACAATCAACTCTCAAATTTTTCATGACATTGTGAAATAATTATTGACTTTCAATTCTAACCAATTTTTTACTTAATATTACATTCCTTAGTTGCTAAAATGAGAGAAATTAACATAGTGGATTATCATTAAAAAATTGTATTATGGGGTCTCATATTAGATAATCCATGATCAAGCATGAATTACAATATGCAAAGAGTTAAGGTTTATGAATTATTGTTTTACCATACTTAGTGAAATGATAAAAATTGATATATTTATTGGTGATTGTTCCTTAGTACTAAAGTTCTTTTTATGATTATCTAATACTTTATGGATTTTGAATTTTCATCTCATTCTCACTTTGGATTTTGAATTTTGACTATAAACAATATAGTCGGGTTTTAGTTGATAATATTGTAATTCTTGTGCATATTTGCATCACTAACCCATAATCCATCATCCATCATGTATTCACATAACTCTTGATTTTTTGTTTTTGGTTTTGTTTCAAGGATAGACATTTTGCCAACTTTTTCCCATCATAACAAAACTATGGGGTTCATATATTCTTTTTATATTTGTATTTTGAAAAAAAAAATTATCAAAACTAACCTCATTTTAATGTTTATAAAAGAGCATTGTGAATCTTAATAAATTTCATAGACTCCTATGAATTTCTAGCATTGGTAAAAGGCTTGTAAATCACACATTTAATTTCTTGAGCATCAAAAAATGTTCATAAAATCAAATTGCCTTTTAAGAAACATAATGATTTGCTTAGCTTGTTAGTTTCCAAAATGTCATTGACTTCAAGCTATGAGATCATTAAAATGTAGGCTTATCACCTCTACAATATGATGTAATACATTATTCTTAGAAAAATTCAATTAGTGCTCCATTATAAGTTGTAGATCTCTAGCATACTCATAATCAATGTTTTTCAACCCCTTGATAACACTCATTATGTCTTGAGAAGATGGAATTCACACTTTCATGTAAATGATTTAAGAAAGTCATGCACACTATAATTCAAATTTTATTTTATGGCATCCTTAATATATCATGTATAAACAAACAGACAAATGAAATAAGCATTCAAACACAATCACACAAAGATAGACACACATATACAAATAAACACATACACAGACACACACATTTTAATAATAAGTAATAGAACATTATTGATTATTACTAAAAATGAAAAAATTTATGAAAAAATACTCTAATATATTTTGGATAATTTTGTGGATATTGATGATATTCCGAAACTAAGAAAATAGATTTCATCTATGATACCCCACCAATTGAGTTAGAAATTATAAAAGGCTGATTATATAGAATCCAATTGGTACCACCTTAGGAACTATGTCCCCAACTAAAACTGAAGTAACTTTTCTAATTTGAAGTACCTTTTGAAATGTTATGTTTGACTAGAATTGGAAATAATGAGAAGCATATTTTTATCTAATGGATCACTACTTATTATAAATTAAAATATCAATAAAAATTTAGGTTAGTGATAGAGGTGTCAACTAGGCCGGGCTGGGGCGGGCCGGCACGAAAAAATTTCGTGCCCGGGTAAGGCACGACCCATGACGTGCCGTGCCGAGGCCAACCGGGCCTCGTGCATGCCTGACCCGGCACGATTCGGTGGCCCGTGGCACGGCACACCGGCACGGGTGCGCTCGCACCCTTCACCCTTCCCACAAAAAAGAGCATTGGTCGAGTCCAATTAGACTCGACCTGCGGTCCCCCTAGTCGACCCGATTGCCCCCCCCCCCCCCCCCCCCCAACGGGCAAAAAAAATATATTATGCCATAGATGTTGGATCTCGCCTCTAACGGCTAGGGGCATAATCCAATTGCCCTCATGATTCTACCCCCTAAAAAATAAAAAAAAATCAAAAAAATCACTTTTTTTAAAAAAAAATTATTTTCTATAATCTATAAATTTCACCCCCCCCCCCCCCTCTCTCTATAACATTTATGTTTTTTCATAAACATATTTTCTCTCAAATCTCACATTTTCTCTCTCAAAATTCTTGTGCCTCTCTATAACATTTATGAGACTATGATTACGAACATAGATACCTTGTTCAGAGATGATGATTTTTCCATTCAGCTAGCGATGGGGAAACGTAGGGGTGGACCATTACATAGGAGCGAGCTTTCTCTGTACTTAGATACCAATTAATGCTCAATCCTATTACATTCTGATACTAAAAATCTTGATATATTACAGTGGTGGAAATCATATGAGTCCACCTTTCCCGTACTATCTAGGATGACACGGGATCTACTGACTCCTCTGGTGTCGAGCGTAGCATTGGAGTCTGAGTTTTTCTGTTGTATTGAATGTGATTTCGGATAGGAGATTGAGATTACGTCTAGATATTGTTGAGGCATTGGCTTGTTTGAAGGATTGGGAGGATTCAAGGTTTAGCATCGATGATCATGCTGGAGCTGGGACTAGGACAAGGACTACAGCCGTATCCACTGTGATAGCGGAGGAGTTAATTGCTGATGATGATGATCCATATGATACTGATCTTGATGTTGCTGCTGATGATGCTCATGATATGCCGATTGACGATTGATGATAATCTATTATTTTTTGATTTCAATATTTTGTTTTTTATTGATTATATGCTTTATTTATACGTTACGTTGAAACTTTAATTTGTTTGGTTCGGACCTTCGGTATCTAATGGATGATTGGTTATTTTTCATTTGGTTTTCTTATGTTTTTTTTTACTTTTTAATTTGTTTAGCATTATTTATTGATTTATTTATTTTTTTTGTTTTAATTTTTCATTTAAAAATTTATAACGCTATTATATAATTCTAATAAATTTTAAACTAATTTTATTTTACATTATAAAAAAATTACACTTTGTAAATTTTATATATTTTAAACAATATTCATAATTCATATTATAAATTTATAATATTATACAATATCAATAATTTTATATATAATTTTATAATTTATATAATTAAAATAAAAATTAAAACAATAAAATATTTTTAAAAAAAATTAAAATATTTCCTGGCTCGTACGACCAGGCCAAGCACCGAGCGGCCCGACCCGGCTTTTATAAACCATGTCGGGCAAGGCACGACACAATACAGTAACCATGTCGTGCCTGGCCCGGCATGGAAGCACAGCCGTGCTCTCAAAAAATGGGCTGGTCAGGCCCGGCCCGGCCCGTTTGACACCTCTAGTTAGTGAGAACAAAAATCAATAAGAATCTTTCAAACCAAGTCTTAAGATCTAAGCAATTGAATTAATATTTGTTTATTTGAAAGATAATAAAATTATTGTGGTGATGATAACATCTTTTCTCTCTGCTCATTGAGAAGAAATTTTGATGAATGTACTCAAAAAATAAAGTAATTTAGAATTTAGTTTGTTACACTACATTTACTAAGATATATGAACAAAACTAATCTAGCAAGCACAAACGAGACCTAACCCCTATATGTAAGATGATTTGGATGCGAAAGTGCTGAAGGTTTTAGAAGCATGGACTATTTATTTGATTTTATTTAGAAAGTAGGTCTAATCCACTAAAGTGGCCCCAAATAAATTGGAAGTTATGTTGTTTTGAGGTAAAGAGTGGAAGATCAATCCTACAAAGTTGACTATAAGTTTTAGAGTTTCTATTGAATATCACAAATAAGAAAAGATTACTTTCCTTTGCTATTTATTGACCAAATACTTAAAATATGTTTGAGATATTATTACTTTTTTGATGAATATCTATCTTACTTCCAAATTAAGATAGACCATATACATTAAGTAATGGATACCCCTAGATGTTTATTTAGTATCAATGTTTATTAAAGAATTTTTTTGCGTATGTAATACAATAGTAATTTGAAATGGCTTTACCCAATTAAAATTATGTGTATTTCATGTGACCATGCATTACGAGTTGTCCAACGCCAAAGTGAGGAAGTTAAATCCTATTTAATTTCTTATGTAAAAAAAGTCCTTAATGATGCTTAAAGGAACTATACCCCCAACAAAGAAAGTACTCCTAATCATGGTATATTCTCTTGAACAATATAGAACAAGTTTGATGGAATTTTCCATGATAATATTCACGGATCACAAAACTTTGATGTATATCCTTATCAAGGTAGATGCCAATACTAAATTGCTCAAATGAATTATTTTACTTAAATTTTTTTTTTTTGAAAATTAAAAAAAAAGGTGGTTGAGAATATGATTTTCAATGATTAGTTACTAATCAAGTTCGAATTAATTCCTCAAAGTCCATCAATAAATAAAGCTTTTTTTTTGGATGAATTACTAATGTGACTCCATGGTATGTCTATATAAGAAATCACTTGGTGACCAATAATCTTCCTAAGTACTTTATGATTCCAACTACTGAACATTGGTAAGTATTTTGGCATTCTATGATGTTGTGTTGGTATGAAATGGAAAAAATTATGAATTAATTTTATGAATTTTAAAATTTGGTGAGCTTTGGTAAATAGGCATGAACTCAATAGGTTTTTGGAGGAGCTTAGTAAGTAGAATAATGAGTTTTGTATTTTTGTCAATATCTATTCTTGACCAAAACTCAATCTAATTGATCATAATAATTCATCAATGTCATGATTGTACTAACTCATTAGCACAATCAGTGGTCTCCAAAGGGCCGGCCTAGCCAGGTCGGCCCGATCAAGTTAGGCCCGTGGCCCGCTTCGGGCCTGGCCTATAGGCTCGTTGACTAGTCAACAGGCTGGGCTGAGCAGAAATTTATTTTTTAAGGCCCACGGCTAGCCCAATGGCTTTATGCTGGACGGGCCGTACGGGCCCAATATGATGGGGCCGGCATGCCTGATGGGCCCAGAATGGAATGCCCGACATGCCTAGAGTGGCAGACCTGACAGGCCCAAAGTGACAGGCCTGGCCCCACCCCCCCTCCAATGATCACATGACCGTTGCACGCCCCTTTTTTCCCTTATTTTTTTCTCTATAAATACACCACATATTCTCTTAATTTTTCATCAACTATCTCTTAATTTTTCATACTCTCTCCAAATTCACTTCATTTTCACAATTTGCTCTTATATTCTTTAATATTTTATTTTCTTCAATTGTTCATTCGTTCTTCATATTACATGATATTATTGGTGGTGCAAATCAAGCATTGATGACTCCACTAGTTCAGATTTTAAAGAATTTCGACTTCGATCTTCCAATTGAGTAATATTTCTCCAACTCTACTTTTTATTATTTGATTCATTATTTTATTTTTTTAGTATAATATTTTATTAATATTTTTAATATGGATAGTGCATGTGCATCTCCTTCTAGTCCATGTACATCATTAAGCAATAAACTTTGTTCAAATATATAGAGTTTTTTTGATAGAATAGAAATAATTTTAGTAATAAAAAAGAAATAAAAGCAAAATGTAAAATTTGTAGCAAACGTCTTAGTGGTGGATCAAATTTGGGCACAAATCATTTAAAAAGACATAATGAACAATGTAAAATTAAGAATAATGTAGATATTAGAAATTATATGAAATTAGGTAAAGATGAATGTGAAAATTTAACACATTTTCTTATAATGAGCCTGCTTGTCGTAAAGGAATGGTTAATTACATAATAAGAGTTGAATAACATTTTAATATGATGGAAACTTATGATTATTCAGAAACAATTCAAACATTAATTAATCCTCAATTCAAAGGTTGGTCCAAAAATACTGTTAAAAGATATATTATGAAATAATTTCAAAAAGAACGAGAAAATTTAAAATAATATTTTGCAAATTTTGAAGGAAAAATTTCTTTTAAATTTGATATTTGGATATCTTTAATGCACAGAGGCTTTTTATGTATTATTGCTCATTATATAGATAGTGAATGGTTGTTAAATAAAAGAATAATTTCATTTAAAACAATAAATACTCCACATAATGGTACAAATATATCAACTTTAATAAATGATGAAATTATAGATTTCTGTATTCATGATAAAATATTTACAATAACATTAGATAATGCTTCAAATAATAATGCAGTAATACAAAGATTAAAAAGATTTTGGCAAATAAACGATGATCATGCAAAATTATTTCACGTATGTTGTTGTGCACATATTTTAAAGTTGATTGTAAAAGATGGATTAAAACAAGATGATATCACATTAGAAAAAATTAGTGACTATGCGTATAATATTAATAATTCCCAAGCAAAACATGAATTATTTTTTGATTGTTGCAAAATTGCAAATATGAAAAGAAAAAATATAAGTTTAGACATACCAACTAAATGGAATTCTACTTATAAGCTTTTACAAAATATTACAAAATATAAAAAAGTAGTATAATTATATGAAATGCAATTATCTAAGAATAATAATAATGATGTAGATGTTGATGTATTAACTGATTATGATTGGCACATTGCGGACCTACTACTAGATCTTTTTGAAATTTTTGATACACCAACAAATATTTTTTGTAGTGTGTATTATCCAACTTCACATCGGGTCATTATGCAAATAACTAATATTTATATGGTACATCAAAATTATTTAAGTTATTAAATTTTTTATGATACAATTTTTGTAATGATAGAAAAGATTAACAAATATTGGGGAGAAATAGATTTAATTTATTATATTAGTTTAATTGTGTACCCTAGATTAAAATTTGATATTTTAGATGAATGGTTGCTAGTTAGCAATTAAGATCAAATAAAAATTGAAGAAATTAAAAATGAAGTAAATTCATTATTATATATTTTATATAATATTTATAAAGAAAAATATGGTAATAATATTAGTTTGATAAAATCAACATCCACGACAAGCTCTTCATCTTTTTATAAAAGCCCTTTAGAAATGTTTAGAAGTAGAAAAAAGGTAACAACTGGTTCTCCAAATAGTACAACAGATATAGATAGATATCTCTGTGTAGAAACAATTCCATTTAAAGATAATGAAGATTTTGATATTTTAGAATGGTGGAAAAAATAACAAATTAAATACCCGGTGTCATCTATTATTGCACATGATGTATTAACCATGCCTATGAGTACGGTCGCATTGGAAGTTGCTTTTAGTGTAGGTAGAAGAGTAGTTAGCAAAAAGTGATGTAATTTGTCACCTCAAGCAATCAAAGCAGTAGTATGTCTCTGGGATTTGGTAATTTGTCACATCATACATATTCAAATTACAAAAATCCTAGACTCATGTTATTTTGGTATAAATTTTTGAATCTACCATAGAGTTGGGGGGTTTGAGAGTCGTGTCCTAGAAATCTTGAGATTACATTAAATCTCAGATCGCTTATTTTCTTTTTGGAACCTCTAGAAAGAGCAAAATTTGCCTCTGGGATTTGGTAATTGTCTTGACTTTTCTAGTTGCATGAAGGGAGAGAAAGAAAAATGAGAGAGATTCTTTTGAGTTTCTCTAACTTCCTCATTTATACTCAGAAAATTTTTCAGTAAGAAATTAGGACTTTCAGTAGAAGGTTGCATCTTCGGCTTTCATCTCTTAAGTATGAGGTTGTAGCTCTAGCAAGTAACTTTGACTTTATACTACATCCTAATCTATTTATAACTCAAAGTCATTATGCTGATAATGACCATGACTTAGGACTAATATCTTTATAATATGAAGTTGTTATTCTTTGAAGTGGCCAAGGCTTCACAAGTTTGCCATATTATCTTTAATAAAGGATTGTGGAACTAGGAAGTGGTAGTGGTATGGTGAAGTTCTTCACACTTTAATATATGGATATGACACTTTGATGAAGCCATGACATTGGAATTGATCCTTCTTGATTATTATATGGTCACAACTTTATGAAGTAGTTGCAACAATAAGGATGTTTTATGTATTTTATTTTTGCTGCACAAAATTTTCAAATCATTTTCCTTCAAGTGTCCTCTAGGTAATGATGACCATGACGCCGACTTTCTCTTCTCTCATATATCATGTTTCTATAGTATTGCAAGAAAGTCATGGAAATGATAATTAGCTTGAGCATAAAATTCATGACTTTGTCTTTTTTAAAAATAATAGTAATCGCCTTGAAAATTAATCAGACTCGAGTAATATTTTATATAAATTTTAGTATTTCAAAAGTTACATCTCTAAATAATTGACATAGGATTGACCTAATTAGTTTTTACTCTAACATTTTGTAATTTAAAAGTCATATCTTTGCAAATAGACCATGAATTTAACATGACACTATAAAGTCATATTAAAGATAAAGTCACATGCTTTGACTTGGTCATAACCTTAAGCACTAGTGAGGCACTTAGTTTTTGACATATAATTAATATCTCACCTATTTAAATTTTATGAGATTGACATAGTTATGACTATAGGATAATATCATAACCTTTAAGAATATTTATATAGTAGAATGATTTTGCTAATGAGTTAATACAATCATGGCATTGATAAATTATCATGACCAATTAGATAGGGTTTTGGTCAAGAATAGATACTGAAAAAAATACAAAACTCATTATTCTACTCACTAAGTTTAACACCTCCAAAAATCTATTGAGTTGATGACTATTTACCAAAGCTAACCAAATCTCAAAATTCATGAAATTAATTTATAATTTTCTTCATTTCATACCAACACAACATCATAGAATACCAAAATACCTACCAATGTTTAGTAGTTAGAAACATGAAGTACTTAAGAATATTGTTGGTCACCAAGTGATTTCCTATATAGACATACCATGGAGTCGCACTACAAATATAAGTGATTCATCCAAAAAAAATCTGTAATTATTGATGAACTTTGAGGAATTAATTCAAACAAGATCGGTAACTAATCATTGATATCATATACTCAAAAACCTTTTTTTTCTTTAATTTTCAAAATGAATTTTTTAATTAAAATACTTCATCTTAGCAATTTAGTATTGGCATCTATCTTGATAAGGATATACATCAAAGTTTTGTGATCCATAAATATTTTTATGGAAATTTGCACAAACTTGTTCTATATTTTTCAAGGGAATATTTCATGATAAGGATTGTTGGGTTGCAGTTCCTTTAAGCGTCATCAAGGGATTTTCTTGCATAATAAATAATATTTGTGATAGTCAATACAAACTCTTTAACTTATAGCCAACTATGCATGATTAATCCTCTACATTTCATCTTGAACCAACATAACTTCCAATTTATTTGGGGCCACTTTGGTGTGATTGACCCACTTTCTAGTTTCTACCCAAAATCAAATAAATAGTCCATGCTTGTGATATCTTTAACATTTTCAATTCCAAAACTTCTTACATACAGGGGCAGAGTTTCCATTTTGCTTGCTAGATTAGTTTTGTTTTCTTTATCTTAGTAAATATAGTGTATACAAACTAAATGTAGACATTATATTACCACCAAAGTGTTGAGAACTTAAGACATGATTTGGAAGGGTCTTCTTGATTTTTATTCTCAATAACCTCATTTTGTATTGATATGTTATGATCCATAAGATAAAAATATACTTCTCATTTATTTTCCATTCTTGTTAAACATATCTAAATGTGCTGTAACCTAGATAAGGCACTTCAATTTTAGTTGGGGACATAGTTCCTAAGTTGTTGACAATTAGATTCTACCATAATAAGCCTTCTGTAATTACTAACTTAGTTGATGAGGTGTCAAAAATGAAATCTATTTTCTTAGTTTCAGAGCAGCGTCAATATCCACATAAATGTCCAAAATATATTCAAGTATTTTCTCATAATTTTGTTCATTTTTAGTGAAGAAGCAATTATTTAGAGAATCATCTTGTGCAACCAATTATAGAAACAACACATCTAGTTTTAATTGTTTTAAAAAATTAGAGACAATGTTTATGTGGACTATACATTGCAAAAATTTAGAGAGTTTATGTGAGAAAGGTTGGATCATACTTGGACTCAACAATCAAATTAATGCATAAACGATGAATTACATGACCTTACCTAGTATTGATTCAATTATAAAAAATGTATTTAACATGTTATCAAACATTCAAAAATAAAGGTATCATGTATCTGATGTTATCAAACTTTCTTTTGAGAAAGTTTGAGAAAGTTATTTATTTCATATATTTTGAGAAAGTTTTCATTCTTTTGCTAACATAAAGGTATCATATATCTGATGTTTTCATTCAAGATGTGATAATTATCTCATATATTTGATGTTTTCTATGCCGCACAAATATCATATAATATCATAACAAGCACAATAATATTATATTTTAATGATAACCACAAAATTATATAAGCTTCACATAAACTTTTATTGAGATATGTTGCAATGTTATACAACAAAATTTTCTCAGATAATACTTGAAGGAGTGGCTGCAGGAATAGTTGAGGAGCACTTATTATATAAGAGCTCACTCTTTGCCAAATATTCTGACACATGTGCCTTAAACCTGGGTCCGTATGCAATATAGAGGATAAATTGATCATGGCAAAACTTTCTAATTGAACCAACTTCTCTACAACATTCTTCTGAAATTGTTTTGCTCATGAATACTGTTTCAAAGATTTCTCTTCCACATTTTGGATTGCTATGTTCAGCACATTTCCCCAAAAATTTAAAAAATCCTGGCCTTGGCTCTGGTGAACCCTCAAAGATAGATGCATTCGTGAGCTTGGGAGAGATCATCAAAATTAAATTTGCAACAATCATTGCCCACACAAACATAGCATAAGTCCCTCTTTCCATTTTGCTCAATTCAAAATATTGTTGAGAGATATAAACACTATTTTGATATGGTTTGTGAAGAAAAATAATCTACTAGAAATCAATTTATAGTATCTTAATAGTTTGCTGAAATTTAATGAGTTTTGTATCTCTTTAGTTTCTTTCTTTAGATAATTGGTAACTCATCGCATCGTTTCAATGCTTTTTACAATTAATGAATTTTTATTGCCTATATTTAATTCAGTGTTTAAGGAGATCATCAATACTATAACTTATCACTTCTTATATTTAATTTATGTTATTATAAATACTACCCATCAAATTTAATAGCATGAGTGAGATTAGTAAATGAATTTGAATATATTTTATATATATATATATATACATACATACATATAGATACTACCCATCAAATTTTTATTGCCTATATTTAATATATGTATGTGTGTGTGTATATATATATACACATACATATATATATATATATATATACATACATACATATGTGTGTGTGTGTGTGTGTGTGTGTGTGTGTGTGTGTGTGAATATATATTATGTGTCATAACATTATAATATTAGGTGTACAAATTCTATCAATTAATTGCTAAAGAGATAAGCATTGCTCTCTTTTCAAGGAGAGGATATGTACAATTATTTATCTTATGATATGATTCATATTAGTAAAATTAACCCTCATCAACTAGTTTATCACATAAAACATAATTGCCTATATAATCATTTATTAATATAATTTTAATTAATGATCTATTTGTAAATTTCTAGAAATAAATATATCTGATCACTAAATTTAAATATATATATCTGATTACTAAATTTGTTATACATTTTTTTTTTGAAGTGATTGACTTTTTAATACGCTGCCTATTTCTCAAAATTTTGGTGTACCTCATATTTCTAAAATTAAATTATTAACAATGTGGCTTATTTTGAAATTGTATCCCATTTTTTCATTAAATCAAATTTTGATAACACTCATTGTAACTTCCTTTTTGTTATTCTTAAAAAAAAAATATGAACTATGACATCCAAAGATATTATCAAAATTACAATATCTAAAAAGTAATCCAATGTCTTGTTTTAACATGCAGTAGTAATTAGGAGTATGGGGTAAGTGTTTACTATTTTTAATCTCTTCATCTCCTCATCAATTCTAATCATCAACCATGAATGTATAATGGTGTATTGAATTGAAGCAATTGAATACAATAATATGTAATATAATATAATTTTTTCATTTCTTATTATCCAAAAAATGTACAAAGATTTAATAAATAATAATATAATTTGTTTTTGTTTTTAAATATTAAGCAATTATTTGTGGAATCAATAATTATAATCCATGGGATTCTTCACTCACAAACATGACAATCAACAATGACTATACCTAAAGGAAGCATTGTTAGTCATTATTTTTCTAAAAAACATGAATATGTTATGATTGCTTTCTGAATGTTTCTATTCCAAGTTTTTTTAATGGTAATTGTTAGTGAATTCAGACTGAGCTTCAATAATGTCGTTCATTGTAATTTCCTGTTTATTTCATTATAGTTTTCTTTAATTTTTATAATGTTTGCACTAATAAGTATTTAATAATTTTCTTTACATTTGTAATAAATTATAAAAAAAAAATGTTACAAGTTCATTACTAGATAATTATACAAACCACAACATTTGCATAAATTTTATTAAAGTAAAGATGAATGCTCATGCGCATGAGATCGATCATCTTGGTGTTATGTAAAATTTATTTCCATCTTGATATAAATACCTAAATAAAAATTTTTATAAGATTTCTTTGGACTCGGATTGTTCCTCTTGAAAATGTCACATGTTTAACAAATTTGTTATTTAATCATTTGTCTTGTACATACATGAATTTATGTTACAAATTTTATTTATCAATATTGAAATTATTATTACATTATAATACATATTAAAAGAATAAAAATACACACACACACACACAAACATTATTAATTTTCAATGAGATATTAAGTATTTACTATAATTAATTTATAATATACTTTTCATTCTTAAAATTAATATTTTAAAAATTATTTTTTAAAAATATTTTATTAATATTCTTTACTGATTATAAAAAATTGATCGGTGAAATCACTAAAGCCCATCAAAATAAACATATGTTAATATGAAAAAAAATGCACATGGAATAATATAAACTTTTCCATAAAAAATAAAATTTCCCTTCTAACTCTTGCCCTGCAATACTCTTTTGCAACTCATAGAACTCTTTTGTCAACTAAAGCATGTCTATGTCAAAATTGACTATTCAGTTTATCTACATGTACCACTCAATAAACTGAGCATTTGATAGACTAAAGTCTCATGTCTCCATAAATAAAATACGACTATTTGGGGAAAACTATGCCATATTAATCCAACCAAGATTAATATTGATCAAAGATAATTATTTCTTCCTTTAACCCAAACTTTGGTTTTTCTAATTTTCTATATGAATTAAAATTTTTAATTCATTTTGGTCTTCTGGTATGCCCCACTAATTCCCATTATATTTTCAAGGTGTATGTTAGTATCCCTTGTTTATCTTTTATTATTTGGGAGTACCATACAATGGAATTGTACATAATCATATATATAGTTTTATGTTGTCTTGTTAAAGATATTTTTTTCAATTAAAATTTTTTGTGTTTTTTTTATTTCATCATCTCCTCTCTTCTGCAGCTCTACCACTTCCAAAAAACATTGTGGCTAAAACCCTAATTTAGCCACAGCAATTACATTCATATGTGCTTTTTTTCTTACATGTTTTTTTATATTTGTGTTTACATACTGAAATTTCTACAAAAATGTGTGTTTTTCTATGTCTAATATACACATATGTTAGCAACACTTTATATATATCATGTAAGCATAATATATTCTCTTTTGGGATGTGGATGTGAGAATATTTGTGATTAGAAAATGAAGTGGGTGTCTCCTCCGAGCCCCATTCATAGAGAGCCTCTATTTTGTTGTTATCCATATAGAACCAAACATTTTGTGCCTTATGGTGCACATTCAAATTGTTTTTTGAGCATCATGTCTCTTGGGCCACTTTTTCTCTATTTAAAGCAGACAATGGAATACATATGTCATCAATGAAAATAAGCAGTAGACAAGTGGAGCTAAGGATCCAAAGTGTAGCCTTTTCATACTCATGGCCAGTCCTCGAGTATGAAAGATTATGAAGTTTTTCCAATTAATATGAACTATTGTAGTGGTGTAATGATTTTGTAGTTGAAAAGAATAAGCAACATTCATGATCTTGGTGGATATTCAGACTTCTAGTGTGCATGTAAAGATATCTCTTTTGATCTTTGGTTTTGATGATGCACCTAGTGTCCATTCTAAAAATTTCTTTCAAATGTAATTGTGCTTGTTAATAATATTCTTTTAATCGAAGAACATGGATTTGAGATTGCCCAAGTAAAGTTTTTCTTTGGATGCTTAACAATTATGCCTATTGTTGAAATTATTATAAATCTGGGTTGGTGGTCGTGTCTTTATGCAATGACAAATATATTCATCAAAGGGTAATTGATCTCAAATTTGAGACTCAACAGATACAACCTCTTTGATTTTCTAATATAAGATTGTCAAAATATTAACTTTTTTTAGACTCTACACTAATTGAGAGCATTGTGTACTGAATGACATTATATTGTTTGTTTGGATTGTCTACACAATTGAGTTGGTGGAAGCTATAAGTATCATGCTTGCAACATAAATAATATACGTCACACTCTAATTGCACCAATTAACATGTGAGCTCAATGAAATTGGCATTAGATATACATTTTAGGGTGACTTGCTGAACAAATTGGACACTGAGATTATTGGAATATAAATAATAGAGATGCATGCTTAATCATATTATTATCATAATCATCTTGAGAACACATATATAATCATATCAGAGTCAATCATATGAATTTTAGTTTTTCAAGTAATATAATCATATCACAAACTCTCAATAAATTTGTATATGCTGAAATTGACATGTCATATTATTTATACATTTTGTTTAATTAAAATATTAAATATAAAATTTAATTTTTTATTTTTATCCAAATTTTTAATAGTCTATCACATATATAACAATATGTTATAAATAATTTTGAACATTAATTATTTACAAGTTATAATTAAGATCACCACACTTTGTCGCAACATTTTCATGGTGCAATTTGAAGTTATTTAGAAAAAAATAACAATAGTTGGATATAGTTGTTTCATTTTTGTTACATAATGGAAATGTCCTCTACATCAAATAAAAATAGTTGGATATAGTGCACCAAACAAGTTCAAAATTAATGGTGGAGCAAATAATCGAGAACCAAATAGGATATTCATGCACATATGATTCATCAAGAATCAATATGGGTTGAATATCATATCTAATACACATAAGACTCATGTTTAGTATGATGTGTGAGAGATTAATATCTCAATAGTCTTATCCTAAAAATTAGAGAAACTATATTTGTTGAGTCACGAACTTGATAGATAACACTCTTTGATGAAGATAATTTATATTGTATCAAGACATGACTTAAAATATATACATACAACACAATGACTTCCAAGATAATTAGTCATTCAGTAGTATTTTTGTTTAAATATATTCAACTTTAAAGTTTTTATAAGATCTTATGCATTATTATTTGTGTAATCGCACACTCATCAAGAAAAAATATAATCTCAAGAGTATTTAAAGGGTCGACTTGGCCCAAGAAAATTGCATCATTGCTTGCAATTGATAGGTGTTGTTGAGCGTGGCATGGAGATGATGCTACTAAGTGTGGCTTGGAGATGATGCTGCATGGAGCTCTTAATAGAAAAATATTCGAAAAGTTGATTGCAGATCATGGTTCATTCTGTTCAGGTATCACAAAGGTAGAAACTAAGTGTAATAGCAAAGCAATATCTTGAATCCAGAGGCATTGATGTGCTTCCATTAGTGTTGGCTACAAACTTCTGATTTACTCTTGAAATGATGAACTTTCTATTTATGTGTTGGTTTCATTCAATGTCATATAGAACTATAAAAGATCAGATTGTTGGTATACAAGGTGTCTGATCAGCTTTATCTTCTTAGAAATAAAGGTGCTCATGGACTAATTTCCATGGCAGAGAAATACAAGTGCATGGGGTAGCTGACCTCTCATTGGACATAGTTTTTCAAAATGTGTGGGTTGCTAAAAGATCTATAAGAATTGTAGATGACTCTAATGAAGTTCATCTAGGTACCACAACCAAGCAAGAACTTCAAATTCCAAAGTTTATATGGAGCCATGATCATACTATCTCTAAAATATATAATGGATGAAACATTATTTTCACATTGTGACGACCAAGTATCATATCGATATAGTTAGTAGTGGCATATTCCAACACTATAACTTATTCACTACAAAGCCAAAATACAAAGTATTTTGAGTTGAGATATTATTTTTAGTCGTGATATTTTATCTCATGGAGCATTTACTTTAATTATTACCTTTTCCACTTCTACAACTTTGTGCTCTATAGATAAATCACCAAAGTCATGGTTATTTCCATAACTTTAAATTACTAAGAATAATTATATCAGTCATTGTCATTCATAGTATCATGATACTTTGTTCTTGAAAGAATTAGTCTCAATCATAGTCATTCTAAGTATTATAACATTGTGTTTTAGAGAAAAGTTATTAGAGTCATGATATTCATTGTCACCATGACATTGGACTCCAAAGAAAATTCGACAAGATACAAAAGTTATGACCTAAAGCTAGTGGCACAACTTTGAATATAAACCATCAAATAGAATATTGATGTAAGCAACACTTAAAAGAAAGAGAGAGAAAATAGGAGAACCTAAATTTCGAGTTAAAAGCAATAACAAACCCTAGTCAACATGATTCTAGAGGTGTCAACCGGGCCGGCCCGGCCCGGCACGGTTCAGTCATGCCTGGACCGGCCCGGCACGGTAAAACACCGTGCCCGTGCCCGTGCCGTGGCCGGGTTAGGCATGTGTCGTGCCGTGCCTGTCCCGGCATGGTTCAGCCCGTGGCACGGCACACCAGCACGGGTTCGTCCCGTGCTGGTTTCACTCGAGCAGTCGAGCCTACTGCCTACAGGGCACAGGCTGCCCCGCGATAGACCAACGCCCGGCCCCTCCAGCAAAAAAGACCGCCGGTCGGGTCTGATTGGACCCGACCCTCGGTCCTACTTCCACGAGGCCCTTTGCCCCGAACCGACCTAGACTAGATCTCCTATCCTATTTCCCCAGCGGGAAAAAAAATAAAAAATAATAAAAATATATATTTTCAGCCGTTGGATTTGCCTCCAACGGCTAGGGGGCAGAATCCAACGGTCCTCATGATTCTGCCCCCTAAAAAATTAATAAAAATTCAAAAAAATAAAAAAAATATCTTTTTTTATAAAAAATTAATATCTTTGATCTATAAATTCTACCCCCCTCCCTTTAATATCTTTAATCTATTTCTCTCTCAAAAATATTGCTTCTCACTCTCGGGCCTCGGGATTTTGGCATTCGGCTTGGATTTTCGTGAATCTCGACTTGAGTTTTGAACATTAGAGCTTGACTGTGGTGCACCGTGCACGTGACCGACCTCACTGCTTTTACCGGGTAATTTATTTTATGGTTTTTTTAACTTTCTCTCTCTATAGTTTCTCTCTCTAGACCAAAATTAAGAAAAATAAAAATCATAAAAAATGAAAAATACAACTGAAACATATTTAAATTTAGAAAATGAAAATATTACATAGAGATCTGAGGCTGATGAAACTTTGGTTTCTCCAGTCGTCTTAACCCAAACTTCTAAAAAACAAAAAACTAGGAGGACTTCTAACATGTTAGGGGTGAGGAACAAGAAATGGCACAGTGCAAATATTGTATGAGACTTTTAACATGTAAGAGTTCGTTTGGGACTGGGCACCTAAAAAGGCATGCCGAATTATGCACCAAAAAACATGGATCATTAGATCCTAGGCAAACCCAACTTGGCACTACATTTTTTGAGACTGGATCGAGTCCAGTCTCAAAGTTTACTCCCTTCATATACTCCAGCGAGTTGGGTAGGGACGGCATGGCCAGACTTATCACATTGATGGGTCTTCCGATCAGATTTTCGAAAGATCCAAGGGTAGTGTGCATCATGCAGACATATTTTCAGCCTGCCTATCGTAGGAATGACATACTAAAGATATATAAGTTAGAAAAACAAAAAATAATTAAGGTATTTATGGCATATAGTGGAGTGGTGTCCGTAACGTCCGATATATGGACAAATCACGATGAATCTTCTTATGCATGTCTCACGAGCCACTATGTAGATTCTAACTGGACAATCAATAAAAAAAAATTTAGGATTCTCTGAGATTCATCATCCTCATGATGGCACGACCATTTTTGAGTGTATGATGAAAATCTTTAAGGAATATAAAATTCAAAATAAAATTTTTAGTGTCACATTCGATAACGCATCTAATAATGGAGTAGCGATCAATATGTTTGTTAGGAATATTAGAGACGCACCATTAGGAGAGATCTTTCATGTCAGATGCATGTGTCACGTGATTAACCTGATTGTTCAAGCGGGTATGAAGGTGTGTTCCCCCGCGTTGGATAATATACGTAATGCACTAAAATATATTCACACTCATCGCAGACAACAAGAGTTTGGTAGTCTCTGTTTGTCTGCGAATCTTAAGAAGAAGAAATTCTAATCGGATGTGAGACATCGTTGGAATTACACGTACCTGATGTTAGAATCATGTGTTGGATACGAAAACGTGATATCCGATTACATCAATAGTAAGAGTGACGAACTTATTATTGACGACAATGACTGGGCTTCAAAAATTTCATTTATGAAATTCCTAAAGATATTTTATGACACGACGAACATGTGTTCGTCGGTTTATATGCCCACCACTTGCATTGCACTCCGGTGTATATGCAACATTAGTAGCATGTTTAGGAAGTATCGAGCTGACCCGACACTTAGCCATATGGTTGCATAGATGGAAACTAAGTACTTGAAGTACTGGTCCACCGTTCCATCTCTTTATTGCCTCACTGCATGCATGGACCCTAGGGTTAAGGTGGAAGGGGTAGAAAATACTCTGACTTACATTTCCTCGTGCATGAACCTGGAAGACCCACCTGAAGGGTTCATTCACGAGAAGTTGACTGACCTGTTCACATACTACGATACTAGGTATGGTGGTGGTGGTAGTGAGACTGTGATTATGGACATTGATACCTTATTCGGAGATGACAATTTTTCCATTCAGCTAGCGAGGGGAAAACGTAGGGGTGGACCATCACATAGGAGCGAGCTGTCTCGGTACTTAAATACCAATTACTGCTCAATCCTATCACATTCTGATACTAAGAATCTTGATTTATTACAGTGGTGGAAATCATATGAGTCCACCTTTCCTGTGCTATCTAGGATGACACAGGATCTACTGACTCCTCCGGTGTCGAGCGTAGCATCGGAGTCTGCTTTTTCTGTTGCAGTGAACGTGATTTCGGATAGGAGATCGAGATTACGTTCAGATATGGTTGAGGCCTTGGCTTGTTTGAAGGATTGGGAGGATTCGAGGTTTAGCATCCATGATCATGCTGGAGCTTAGACTGGGACAGGGACTGCAGTCGCATTCACATCCACTACGATGGCAGAGGAGTTGATTGCCGATGATGATGATCCATATGATACTGATCTTGATGTTGTGGCTGATGATTCTCATGATATGTCGATTGACGATTGATGATGATCTACTATTTTTTGTTTTCGATGTTTTTTTTATTGATTATACGCTTTGTTTGTACGTTGTGTTGAAACTGTAATTTGTTTTGTTCAGACTTCGGACCTTCGGTTTCAAATGGATGATTGATAATTTTTCATTTGTGTTGTTTATGTTTTTTTAAATTTTTATTTTTACTAACATAATGTATTGATTTATTTTTTTTTGTTTTAATTTTTCTTTTAAAAATTAATAACTTTATTATATAATTAATAATTATAATAAAATTTAAACTAATTTGATATTACAAAAAAAAATTTAAACTTTGTTTTTTTAATTAATTTTTAATTTTAACATATTTAAAATTATAAATATATAATACTATACAATATCTAAAATTTTAAATATATTTAAAAATTAAAAAAAAAATTCTGCCCGAACGGCCTGGCCTGGCCCTGCGAGCCCGGCACGGCACGGCCTGCCGTGCCTTCGGGCCGTGGCAGGCTCGGCTTTTTTAAACCGTGCTGTGCCCGGCCCGGCACGAAAGCACGCGAATGATCCAAAAAATGGGCCGGGCCGGGCCAGCCCATTTGACACCGCTGCATGATTCTATCCCAAAATTAAAGGTAAATTCAAGGATAACATAGATAATACTTGGTTGAGTTTATGTTTCAAATTTAGATTTGCACCTATGTTTACAATAGGAGCTCTCGATTTCACGAGATACATCTCAAAATATCTCATTCAAAAATTTTCCCAATAGTTGGCTATATTGAGAACAATGGTTGGATAATATACTTGTGTGTGTTGGATACTTACTTTCATGTGGTTGATATTTGTATTAATATTATGGTTTAGATATTGGTGGATATGGATATGATATTGAACTGAAATTTATGATTTTTATTATATCATAGGTTTATGCACATTGAATATAGTGGATGATGACATATATGTTATGGGATACACTCATGTGGTATGATATAAAAAAGTGACAACCCTTCTAACCTAACATGTGAGATAAACTTTTATTTGAAAACAAAAGATTGAAGTAAGTTTATTCGTTGTAAGTTTGACACTTATGAAACCAAGAATATAAACACACTTATGACCAATCTATTATGTATATTCTATAAGAATTGAACTCGAGTAATGTGGAATTAAGTAGAACATCTAACCTATTAGTTTCATTATAGCATGTAAGTTGTATATTGGTCGTGATGACAACCTTACAAGTCAATTTCTCTTATATAATTTTTATAAATGAGATTCATGAGAAGTCATATGTTAGTTGTCATTGATATAATACTTACAAAGCTGAAAGCACAAATAAATTTAGTATCATATCTTGCATCTTTAAGGAAATAAGTCAACTCTAGAGTTTAAATTTCTTTTCAAAAATGCAAGTTTAATGACTCAACTCGAGTAATAGTTAATTTATTATTGATTACTCAAACTATAAACATAATCTATATGTGATCGAAATCTAGACTTGTATTCATTTTATTATTTATACAATACATTACTTGTGGAACTATATTAGATGATAAATAATTCCCCAATAATGTTTTAGGATAGTGTCAATCAACAACAAGATTTTACACTCTTGGAAGGTCACAATAAGTTTTTGGCATTTTTTGCCAAGGATTGATTACAATTTGATTAATCAATTTAAATTGACATATTTATTCTTAAAAAAATGATTGTTCTATTTCTACTTATGTGAATACATTTATTTCTTAGTTTTTGAATTACATTTTTTTTGTTTTGTAGCCACGGCATCTACATGTGCATGAAGTATAGGACTGAGCTAACACATGTAGACCCAAAATTAAGAGAAGGATGAGAGCACTACTAAGATAAAACATATGGAAGGAACTGACAGCAATAGAGATCACCAAGGTGATGTAGGAAAATTTATTCAACAACCCAATCCTCACCATACCTTGAGCGATTCTTGGTGGCCAAATAAGATTTAAAAGTAACATATGCTACCAAATTATTTTGAGTTGAATCCAAGTTTAATAGTTATAGTACAATAATATCAATATAGTGGAAAAATTTCAGAAGATTCAAATAGACACATCATAACTTTATTGAAGTTATATGACATAGTAAGATAAATGGAGTTAGCCTGAATATGATATGATTATGACTCTTTTCATTTTCTTTGAGAGACAAAGCTCATAGTTAGATCTAGTATTTATATAAGGGCTCGACTAAGTCTTGGGAAGAATTTATGCAAAACCTGTCAACTATGAGGAAAAATAAGTTAGTTCTAATAAGAGGAGCAAGTGATATTATATGATACTGAGGAGCAATCCAAAGAGCTTTTAAGGAGATTTTTATAATATAAATTTGAATTATTGTTCAAAGCTCAAATATTTTACAATGGGTTAAACTACTTAAGGAGGCACACCATTATTATGGCTCCAGTGGTTCTATTTTGAATAAGTCACATGAGGGAGTATGTTATCTATTTGAAGAGTAAGTAGAGAATACCCATGAAACTCTAAATAATTGAGCATTTGGAAAGAGACAATTCAGAGTATTAAAGTTGGATATATTAACTATCATGGAAGAAAAAATGGACATGTTTTTCATTATGTTTTGAGCCTAAAATGAGAAGCTACTAAGTGTGGAAGAAAATTTTATTTTGTAACAATAGGAAACTAGAAATTTTGAGCCCATATATCAAGTGGAGGAAACCAATATCTTGCGAAAAATATATATATATATATATATATATACCCAACAATAATGGACACACACTCCACCATCCAAATGTGAGGATTCATGAAAATCTATCATATAGGAGCTATGAGAATGTATAGCAGAACATAAGCTAATTTCAGAAAAATATTGAAATTAACTCAATGAGTTATGAATTTCAAAGAGCATCTCATTCAAATTTAACCACCCAAAAGGAGTAGAAAAGATATCACTAGAAAAGAATATACAGGTCTTTCTCTTGAAGATAAAGAAAAAAAAATAATTTTCAAGAAAACTAGATGGATCATATTTAAATGAGGATGAAACATAAGAACCTGATAATAAAGATTACTGAAAACCAACTTGGATAACTATCACTATTAATAATGAAGAAGAAAGTGGACATACTATTGAGCAATACTAAGACAAATTCAAAAGTGTCTATCTAATACACTATAAAATAGTAGAGAATTGGACGGGCAACAAACAGATATGAAATTCAAAAGACGAGCTATAATAGAAGATAAAATTATGATTGAAGTAGTAAATTTTTCCAAAGTCGCGACATAACCCATAATCACGACACAAGATATCATGATATTTTCCAAAATCATGATAATGACATTCACATGACCTACTACTTAACTCACGTACCAACCATGACAAATGAAGAAATAGAAGAGGAGGAAATGCATATGATCCAAAATGATGATCAGAAGGATATGAAAAGAAAGAATATACAATGGGTAACTCTTTTATTTTACGAGAAAAATAAAAGAATAGTTTGAGATTTTTCAATATTTTCTAGAAGTTGTAAATCAATATTCTATTTTTTGAAATTATCACAAATGTCAAATTACATAAAGTTCATGAACAATATAATTAGTATTACAAAATGAAGTTAGAGACCTATAAAATAATGAATATGATCGAGAAGTGCAGCACTTTTATCCAACATAAACCATTAAAAAAGTTTTATGATTCTATGTATTATTGAGAATGAGCACAATTTATGAAAGATGCTATGTGACTTGAGATCAAATATGAACTTAATATCATTGTCCAAAGTGTGGAGGCTAAACTCATGTGAGATTTCTCCAACCACTCTTCTGCTTCAAATGACAGATCATCCATTAATGTTTCAAAATATTATTGAAGATTTGTTGGTAAAAATTGGTGGGATTGTCTTTTCAATGAATTTTGTTGTAATAGATATTGAGGATGATCAATATGCTATATTAATCTTGAAACAACCATTCTTAGCCATTGGATTGGTATTAATTAAAGTTCATCTTCTAAAAAACTACATAATCCTGAATATAATGAGGAAGGATATTATAAAATAGAGTCTCCATTGTATAATGATGAGACAAATATGAATGTTAGAAATATTTTTTAGAAGTCATAAATGTATTCATAAACTTTTAAGGTTATTCTTCCAGCACATTCCCTTGACACACACACACACACAGCCATGGCAAAGGCCAAAGTCTCCACTGCAATATGGTTTGCGCAGGAATTGACAAATGACCATTTCGTAGGCATTGAGTTGCACACAACAAAAGCAACAAGCTCTGGCAAATCAGATTTTGTAGCGTTCAAAACTTGGACCTCTGCAGTTCTAGCTTGGCTATGGTACCCAGGTGAACTTCATCAGGGCCATCTGCAATTCTTAGAGATCTTGCGGCAGCCCACAGGTGTGCCAAAACTGTGTCCGATGATAGTCCAGCTGCCCCATGCACTTGCATCGCTTTGTCTAGCACCATGAGAGCCATGTTTGGTGCTGCCACCTGCATAGACAATTCGCCCATGATTGCCATATCTCTCAGATTGGTGCACCCTCATGTAACCTAGCGGTTAGCCACGGCGTGATATTATACTTGGCCAAATAGCAAGACAGAAACAACATCGCCCATCACCTTCGCCATGGCAATTAGCCCACGGGCATCTTTGTTCCCAAGCCGATCAAGCTGATCAGCCGCCTTGTAAACCAGCAATCTGGTCTTCTCTAGTTCTATACGACACTGAATGAAACCAGCAAACAAAAAGAATGTTCATCATTCCAAGAGCAAATCACAAGTTTGTAGCCTCTGGATTCTACATATTGCCCTGCTATGCTACTCTTAATTTCTACCTCTGCGGCATCTGAACGGAATGAACCGTGATCTGCAATCAGCTTTCCGAATGTTCTTCTGTTGAGAGCTCTATGCAGCATCATCTCCATGCCACGCTCAGCAGCACCTACCAATCGCATACAATGATGCAGTCTTCCTGGGCCAAGCCGACCCTGCAAAACATACTTCTGAGATTATAAAAATTTCAAAATTAAATTTATTTAATCAAGAATACTACAGATGCGTTTAAACCATCACTAACGTACTGGATCTCACAAGTGCATTTCCAACAACACTTAACAAAATAGCTACTCAAAATATAAAAAAATATTAAATTCACTACTTTTACTAGCAACTTTTTAAAATACACTCCAACCACACTCTCTATTTTACACCTAACTTCTAATAATTTAAAAAAAGTCAAGCATATGTATAAAGAGAGATAAAGAGAGATAAAGATAGAGAAAAAATTTAGAGACTCAAATAGTTCTCCACATTTGATGAGTCATTTGGATAAACTAAAAAATAAAGAGTGAATTAGAGAGTGAGTTGGAAAAAAAAATTGTGTTTTACTAATTAAGTAACTAAAAGAGAAGAAATAGAGAGTGAGCTTTAGATGCTCTAAGAACTCTAAAGTTAAATATATTTGGTCTCGATTACTACTGGGGCGATTAACCAATATTAAAGTTAATCATGTACATCTACTCAAGGATTGGAAAAAATGATTGGGAAAAGAGTAGAAAAAAAAAATTTTTTTTTTAAAAAAAAACAAGAATACTATTGGAATGACTAATTACCTAAGAAATCCTTAGGTTACAAAATCATATGTTGCAAGGCATGTCATGGTACGATACAAATTATTTTCATCCTTAAGTGCTATACCTCAATTTCGAGACTCGTCATAAACATTTTTTGAAGATCATATTTAGGCCTCGGTTATTTGCTCCACCAACATGAATTTTGAACTGTGTCCAATTATTTTTGTTTTTTTTTTTAAATAACTTAAAATTGCACCAAAAAATTGTTGTGGCAGGGTGTGGTGATCTTAATTATAACTTGTATATAATTAAAGTTAAAAATTATACACATTGTTATATATGCGACAAACTATAAAAAAATTGGATAAAAATAATCATTTCAAATAAAAATATATATTCAATATTTTCATTAAAATAAACTTATAAATAATATCATGCCAATTCCAGTATATACAAACAAATTTATTGAGAGTTTGTGAGGTGATTATATTACTTGAAGAACTAAAATTCACATGATCAACTCCGATATAATTATATATGTGTTTTCAATATGATTATGATGATGATATGATTACGCATGCATCTCAATTATTTATATTCCAAAAACCCAAGTGTCCGATTTGTTTAGCAAGTCACCCTAATATGGCATATATTTCACTGACCTCGCATGTGGCATATATTTTTTTACTGACCTCGCATGTTGAAAACAATATATTTATGCTGCAAGCATAAATATATTTTTTTACTGACCTCGCATGTTAATTGATGCAGTTAGCATGTGGCATATATTTTTTTATGCTGCAAGCATGGTACTTATAGCTCCCACCAACTCAATCTTGCACACAATCCAGACAAACAATAAAAAGTCATATTGAGTACACGAGGCTCTCGCTTAGTGCAGAGACTGGAAAAGAATAATATTTTGACAATCTTATATCAGAAAATCAGAGAGACTGCATCTGATGAATCTCAAATCCAAGACTTACTAGTCTTGGACGAATGCACTTGCCATCGCACCAACACACGACCTCTAGCCCAGACATATAATAATTTCAAAAAATTAGGCATATGTGTTGCGCACCCAAAGAAAAACCTTACCTGGGCAATCTCAAATCCACGTCCTTCGCCTAGAAGAATATTCTTGGCAGGCACAACTACATTCTCAAAGGAGATTTCAGAATGGCCATGAGGTGCATCATCAAAACCAAAGACCAAAAGAGGTCTCTTTACGTGAACACCAGATGTCCTGATATCCACCAAGATCATGGAATGCTGCTTGTGCTTTTCAACTGCAAAATCATTACACCCCTGCAGCTTGTTCATATTACTTTCTGGTTATTGAAAGAACCCCATGATCTTGCATACTTGAGAACTGACCATGACTATGAGGAGGCTACACCTTGGATCCATAGCTCCACTTGTCCACCACTTATTTCCATTGATGACATATGAATTCCCTTGTCTGCTAAAAGTAGAGAAAAAAGCGGCCCAAGAGAAATGATGCCCAAAGAACAATTTGAATGTGCACCGCAAGGCACAAAATGGCCAGTTCGATATGGATGACAACATGATAGAGGTTGCGCGCTATGAATAGGACCAGGAGGAGATGCCCACCTCATTTTCCAATCCCGAACATTATCACATCCACATCCCAATATAGAATATGTTATGCTTAAATGATTTATATTAAGTGTTGCCGAAAGCGCAATATATGTATATTAAACATGCAAAAATATACACACTTTTGTGTTTACATACGTAAACACAAATATACAAAAAAAAACATGTAAGCAGGAGACACGAAATAAGAATGTAATTCTTGTGGCCGAATTTGGGTTTGGGCCACAATGTTTTTGGGAATGTAGAGAGCTACTGACAAGAGGAGAGATGAGAAAAAAAAAAAAAAAACACAATTTTAATTGAAAAAAAAAACTATCTTTAACAATACAACATAAACTATATATATGATTTAGTATAGCTCACATGTCGGGTATTCGAAATAATACAAGATAAAAAAAAATGATAATAATAATAAATAATAAATCAAATCTCAACACCCCTCTTCAAGCTACAGCATAGATGTCACAAAGACCATGAATCTAATCAATATCATTCTTTGAGAAAATGAACGAAACATGTAGTTCTTTGAGAACTTTCGGCAAGATGCATGTAATATGTTTGTTGAAATGTACGTAGATATTGACGATCAAATTATCTTAGATCTTTCAAATAAAATGACAATCAACAACAATGTATCAGGCAGTATGAATATCACAAACTCACAGTAAAATATTATTAATCTCTGAGCTATTATGCAAAGCCCCTTTAAAAAATGATTGATCTATTAGATCTCAGAATTAACTATTATAGATTTATAATTTATTTCTGCATTGGACCTCAAAATAATTATTTATTTCTTATTTTTCTAAGAGCCGAGATTATCTACATGAAAAAAATATAAAAAACATGACGGATTTCTTCTAATATGATCATTGGAACCCAATTAAAATCTAAATTTATTTTTATCTGACTATGTTTATGATATCTCAACATAATCATGTATCCTCAAGTTTTCTTCACATAACTGATAATCCTAAAAATTATGTTGATATTAATTCATCTGGAAAATCTAAAAAAGACTAACTGTACTAATAAAGCATGTGATATCTAGCTTGATCACTATCAAATAGTTTAATTTGTCTACCATCTTCTCGTATATAATAGAATCAATTGATGAATAGATAATTATTTATATATTTATACATTGATCAAATTGGGCATGTGAGTCTATTGGTACACAACCCAATATACTAGAATTAGATAAAATATTCAGAGAATATCTCCTCTAATAAAAAAAGCATACTTCCTAAGTTTTCTAATTCAATACCTAAAAAATATCACATATATCGTAAAACTCAATCTGTATAAATAATTTTAATTGAGATATAATTTATTGATTATCTCAGAAAATCATAATATTAGTCACATATATTATTAACATCACATATTAATATCCCATTTCATGTTGGGAAAATGATACATAATCTAATACTTATCTCTTAAGATCAAAGATGATAAGTACTAAAAGAAATATATTAAACTATACCCTAAGAGTCACTTTCAAGCCATAAAGGATCGTACATTTCTAATCTCCCAAGAATATTAAATTTTAGTAGTTACTGCTTATATTTTTTTTTTCTCAAAAACAACTTGAAGAAATATATTACTTATATTTAAATGATATACCTATAAGATACAACTAAAAAAATAAAAATTTAATAATAATCATTTTGGTCATAAAAAAAATATCCTAGTGGTTAGATATAATTATAGGTTTGTATAAATTCACTCGCTATCAACCTGACATTAAGCTGATAAACCCATCCACATCCCAATTTTAACTAACTTGAAACTTTCAAAATAAAATTTCAAGTATGCTTAGATATAA
Source organism: Sapria himalayana (assembly GCA_029783825.1). Classification (NCBI taxonomy): domain Eukaryota; kingdom Viridiplantae; phylum Streptophyta; class Magnoliopsida; order Malpighiales; family Rafflesiaceae; genus Sapria; species Sapria himalayana. The sequence goes on along the minus strand of JAREIK010002107.1, from coordinate 2,234,939 downwards.
TTATACTTAGTTCATCTAACATAATACATCATCATAATTGATGACTAAGTGCCACATAAATAATATCCAAAATCCTATAACTATCGAGAGAGAAGAAATTAAAATATATACTCTTTAAAGAAACAATAGTAAGAGCACTCGATATAACAAATGTTAATTAAAAGATGTATTTAATTCCTTTTGTAGTATAATCAAAATGTTTACGTATGATTATATTTAGTTCATCCAACATAAAATATCAACATCTTTAATTACTAAATATCATGAAAAGAATGCCCAAAATCCTATAACTATCAAGGAAGGAAGAAAAAATAAAATATATACTATCAAAATAAAAATAAAAAAAAAATTGCTCAAGACAACAAATACCAAGTAAAATATATCATTAATTCTTTTTATAGTACAATTAGAAGATCTAAGACACTACTTCAAACAAGATCATCCGATCAATATTTCTTTTGGGCCTCGTCTTCACTATGTACACTCATCTATATCACACTATTAGTTTACCTAAATATTTTAAAATGAGATTCTAAATATGGTTAAATGTAATTAAACTTATTTCATCCAACATATCATATTGTCATCTTTGAGAGTAATTAAGATAATGAACATTAAGTAGAATATCTCATTAATTCTTTTCATAGTACAATTGAAAGGTATAAGTCACTACTCCAAGCTAGATTAGCAGATACAATAAAAGACTCATCTAGGAATGAGTATAAATTTATTCATCTAGTATATACCTTTAGATCGGGATCATAAAATCTATCTAACTTTTATTTTCCTCTTCTAAGGAAGCTCACATCTCATGTCTAGTGAAACACTCACTCTAAGCTCATCTCCCTTTTATAATGCCCAAAAAGAGATATTGCTACTTTCATCAGAGTCAATTATGCTAGTAATATCATGTATTGTCATATGAAAAATACTAGCAGTTACTCTTATGTGATGAATAACAATTAAACACGAGAATGAGTTTACTATTATAGTGTTTAGAGATACATTATTTTGAATAGGATTCTTAAAAATAACTTATCTTCAAAAAATATTACTTAACACCCATAATTATTCTCATGAATATAAAAACCAATATTAGATATAATACAATAAAAAAAATGAAATCCAATTAATTAAAATATTAGTAATTCACATATATTTTGATGTGTTAGGAGTATCCTAGAAGTATCCTAGAAGTATCCTAGTCATGTCAACTAAATATTGACTATTTATCACAAGTATCTCATTATATACAAGAGTGTAAATATAAAATGTCAAATAAATCATCTCATGCTCCCTAAAAAAATAAAAAATTAATAAACTATATATTTTGATGCATTATCACTTTTCAACAACTTATTATCACAATAAATTTTAATTTTTATTATTTTATAAAATTTCATATAAATAAAAAAATAAGATTTTTTCTTAAATACTTGCATTCATGTAAATCAAGTATAATTATTAATAAATATACAAAAATATTTCAAATCGGCTTATGTACTATTGACATGTTTGATAAAAAACTTAAATATGTTTTCTTAGTTAGCATGCATCACAGTCAATAGGCGTCACTTTCTTGATGCTCATCTCCAAATTCTTCAATTAATCCAATTATGGATGCCCTAGCCAAATATGTATCATCAATGTATCATCTAAAAGGGCTCCTATGGCCTCTAGACCCAAAAGTATCATCCATGAGTGTATCGACGAAGCTTAAAAAAACACATCTAACAGGTGGCTCATCTTAAAGTTGTCTCCTTGATCCACAAACAAAATCCTCACTAGAATAGATTTCAATGAATATGTGTCAATCATCAATGTTCACTAAGATATCTTAGTGGTATGGTGTTATCATCATCCTTTTCAACAAGAGTGAAATACACAAAAGAAAAAAAAATATACATACTTTTATATTACAAGAATCGCACTGGCAAATTTTTCCTGAATAAAATAACATATGCCCACAGAACAAAAATTTCCAAATCACAAAATGTATGAAAACACTGCAAATCACACGTCGCCAAGCCAAAAATAAAAAACACATCCCTTAGTTGGCTGTTTACTAGTTCTGCACCAGTTCTGTACAGGTGCTGCTGCACAAACTATTGCGGTGGCTACTGTAGGGGTCATCCAAACTTAGATTGAAAACCAAAAAATAGTAATCAGACTTCTGACGGCTACAATTATTAAGTACATATGCGAAAACAAAAGAAAAATATTACCAAACACTTTCCAGAAATAAGTGCCGCCAATATCAGCACCAACCATCAGCAAGATTCAAAACTCCTCATCAGTACTTGCAAAAATTTTTGCCGCCCAATGCCATGCTTGTTACCGTTACTTCGCATAATTTTGTCACATAATTTCATACTCACATAATTTCTTACTCACATCAGACTTCTGATGGCTCCTCAAGTATACTAGATACCTAAACATCTAAATAAATCATATTGAATAAATTTTTACTCACATAATTTTGTCAGACATGATAGAAATTTATCAGAGATGAATTTCTCACATTAATCAGAGATGAATGAGCAAGCCGATAATAAACAAGAAATTTATCATTGACACTCAAATATTTTTTAAAATGTCAACAGTTCTCTAGTATACCTGCTATTCATATAGTGTGTATATTATACTGAGGATCTCATATAATTGTATCTACCACTAAAATAATAATAATAAAAATAATAAAATAAAAAACAAAAAAAAAACAAAAAAAAACAAAAAAAAACAAAAAAAAACCAAAAAAATAAAAAAAAAACAAAAAAAAACAAAAAAAAACAAAAAAAAACAAAAAAAATAAAAAAAACAAAAAAAAATAAAAAAAATAAAAAAAAAATAAAAAAAATAAAAAAAAACAAAAAAAAAAACAAAACAAAAACAAAACAAAAAAAAACAAAAAAAAATGTATATACCACTACTAATACTCCCCTTGTCTCCAAGATAAGAAGTAAGCGATATCTCTCTATTGAGTTTTTGTCTACCCCATCTAGATAAATATTACATTGTTTGATGAAAAATATAATCACTCAAAATTTGACTTAAAAACCACACAAAATTATCAGAAATTGAATATAATATTATCATGTCCACAAATTCTCTCTTTATCTTGTCCCAGCAGCTATGCTTACCTCCATTTAAAATACATCCAAAAATTAGGTAGCTGGCTAATTATGTGAACTGCAAAAGGTGAGTAGTAATATATTTCAACTCTTGAAACTCCTCGTATCTCAATCCCATTAACTAACATATAACATCATACATATGAATAGACATTGATATATATATATATATATATATATCTCAAACTCACATAACACATTACAAGTAGCACATGATGTAACAAGCGAGGATACCCGTGTCTGAATGTATTGTCATAATACAGTCAATAATCAGATAATCAAGTTTTTCTTTATTAATAAGCCACAAGCAAACTCCAAGAACTCATCACGTATAGTATTTTATGTCCTAGATTTCACTTAGTAATAATTGATATTTTTATTTTATCCAGCTGCATCACTGCACATCACAGTCACATAGCACATGCATTGTTACGCACACATTGTCACATGCACCACGCTCCCACTGCACGCAACACATGCACAGCACACGCAATGTTGGAAAACTAGGAATCGTCGCATGCACTACATCACATAGATGCTTGCACCATGCACATCGCACCATACTACCACACACACACTTATCACACATCATGTCGCAATGCAACACATGCACATACTCTCTCTAGGTATGCAAACCATAAATACAATCAAAGATAAATAAGCATCAGACTCAAACATTAATATTTCACCTACGTGGAATCGTAACCCAGATCTATACAAGCACAAAAGAAAAAATCAGGGCAGTCACATATTGTGTAGTCTCACCATAAGAAATAAACATAATCAAATTATAGAGGTGGAGGATGTGGAAGTCAGACCCAATGCACAAGGCTATATCTCAATAGTCTTATCGCCGAAACTTTGAGAGGCTATGTCTGATGAGTCTCAAACTCGAAATCTACCACTATTTGATAAACATACTTGTCATTTCACCAAGGCATAACTTCTAATGTGTGCGTGCAATATGAAAGGATTTCTCATGTGATTAGTAATCTCAATAATATCCGTGTCCAGACATATTTAATTTTGAAATTCTTATAAAATTCAGTGTGTTAATAATTGTGTAATAGTAAGCATGATAAAATAATAAATAAAATAAAAAAAGACTCGCACAAAAATTAAAAAAAAAAAAAAAAATTAGAGGGCAGGAAAATGATAAAATGAAAAAATCGAAAAAAACAAATTCTCATTAGATGGGTAGGGACGGGGTCAAAAAAGAATCCACCCTTGCCTCTGCCCAATTGTCATCCCTTGCTGGCGGCACGGTCATGGTCATCCATTAACTTCTATCTCCTGTGAATCATACATAAACCAGCATGTCATCTCAGAGTGATACCTTCTAATAGAACATTGAATGTTTGTCGCATCAGATGATGCGACTTGTGGCTCTGTCATTGCAAATCCAGACCGGATCTCCCCCCGGAGCAACGGCACGAGCCATTCAAGTTGCTGTTCTTGGGTCCCATAGCGCAGCAACACCTGCAAGATGTAAGAAACGAAATCACCTAAATTGATACGACGGAGACGCATTACAACAGTGAGCATTCTCTCGATTTCACAAATACCCTTGCATCGCAAAGATGAAAGCCACACGAACAATACATAAAGACTTCAGCATTTGATGAGAGCTGGATCCTCTTCTGTCTTGTTATGAGCAAGAAAGTCGATCAGGTAATGGGGCTCAACAAGCTGGATCCTCTACTGATGTTCATTGTTTACTAATTTAATAAATACTCTCTAAATAAATAAATATTAATTTATCAGTTAATTAATATCTCTGTAAAATAATAAAAACTCGTGGTCCCTTCAATATTGGTTTGTGGGGGTTTCGATGTAGTTGGTCAAGCAGAACGCTCTTCTGTACTGTCATGATGAGCCGGAGATCAGACCATGGCATTTTCAGGCAAGCAGCACGAGAACTGAACATACACCTACCTCCATGTTTCCTGTGTCTGGTGCACTGCAGTTGAACACCTGTGGAGCCCAGAGAGAACGACCCATGATCTCACACAGATATCCATATTCCAGGTTGGACAGCCCGGCACCAAGTAACCAATCAGATGCGTCCACAGAAAGAGCAGGATCGCTTATGCGAGATATCAGCGTTCTTGCTTTGTCAGCACTATCGATCTGGGAAAAGGTTGAAATTGCACGGCCTCAAGAGGAAACAGCAGTAAGTAAAAAATAGGAAATGGAGCTTGGGGAAAAAAGCAAATAAATATACTGGTATCCATAGGTTCCATAGTCCTTCTTTCTTTGCCAGTGCTTTTAGTCTCTCCTCCTCTGGATGAATTGTCCAGCGAGATGAAGACTGCGCCAGCTTGCAAAATTCATTTTCCAGAGGGTAAATGTGATCCTCCATGAACTTGGCCAGTTTTTTTCTCAATTCCAGCACCCTTCTACTGGGGGTGAAAATTTCGCATCCCTTAGAAATAGCATTCATTTTACCCCTATCTCCAACTGGTTCCATGAAATGGTTTCTCATCGAATCTTGTGGCAGCGACAAAAACAGGAAGAGCCAATAATTTTTTTTTTTTTTTTTTTGCCAAGAAACAAATTGTGAATCATCTTTAACATAGAAGTCAAATCAAAGAACTAAAACAACAACAATATTTTGATAAGGAAATGTCATTTGGAAACTAATTGTGCGTGTTTGTGTGTGTGTTAGTTTCTTTTCTATGTGCTTGACATTATTAGGTAAAAAAAATGTTGAAAATAAAAAAGTTATTTTACATAAGTTTGGATTACTAAACATATGATTATATATATATATATATATATATATTATGTATGTATCTATAAAGATATATACAATATATATAATATATTTGTATCAAACTCTATTTTAAGATGGATATTCATGTATAAATAAAATTTACATTTTTATTTGCATTTTTAGTTTATAATATGATATATTTTAATTTAGACAAGAACATAAGGTTATTTCATATAAAAAACTATTAAAAAAATGATATGATTAATAAAAAATATATAAATAAAAAATATGGTTAGAACTCCCTTGTATCATGGGCACTCCAATGCACAATAAAATAAAAATAATATAGCTTAATATCTCATCTCAAGATTGTACATGTGAAATATAAAATTTGGAAAAAAAAAATAAGCAATCTTAGATTTTCTGAAATTATTACAATAAGATATCTATAAACTGATGAAATAATAATTTATCTCAATATATTTTGTCAACTCATAAAAGATGAATTAAAATCAATATGAATTCATAACTAGATTTTACAAAGTGAAGTAGTTGAACCAAAAATAAAAAAAAAATTATATCTCATCAAGGAAATGACTCATCCCAAGGTATTCATACGTAATTAATATCAAAGTCAAAAACTTTTTTTCAAGGAATAAGTATTTCGATCTTAATTTTTTAATTATACATTAACATCTAGATATGTAAAACGGATCATGTCATATCGGCACGGAAAAATTTTTGGTGGCACAATCAAGTAATAGTATCATGCCAAGCAAAGCACATTAAAAGAGTCATGTCGTGTTTGGCACGGCACGATTCAATTTTGGCCAGCCCAACACAGCCCGCCAGCCCAAATCTAGCAGAATTCAGACCAGGTCGTGCCGGTTCGGGACTAGTTTTCCTGCTTAGCGCCTTTACCTAGGACCTAGCATAGCTAGGTCCTAGGAGGCTAAGACTTTGAGTGAGTCCGAGACAAACTCGCACAATCATACTCATGATTTGATTTACAGTCTCGGTCTCAAAATTGTGAATTAATTATTTAATTTTTTTTTTTACAAATTTTAAATTTTGAGTTAATATTTATGAGTTGAGTTCGACATTACATATATTATTTATTAAGTTTACATAAATCACAAAAAATATCAAAAAAATATATATTAATTATTCATTTATCAATCAATCCAAAAATAAATAAAATAATAATATAACACAAAATCATAAACATAACTCACAAACCATAACAACATAAAATAAATAATAATCATTGTCAATCTCAACCATAATAATAATAATACAGCAAGCTCAATTGCCTCAGTGGCTCAATATCAATGTCACTCATATGAGTATACAACTATATCATCACGTAAGCATTTGATGGCATCACTAGTAGTGGGCTCAACCTTCTCAAAATCTTAGTAGTCATCATCTATCAGCAACTTCTCTGCTCTTATTCCAGCATGATCTCAATCATTGATGTCCAATCTCAAATCCTCTTAATCTTTCATGCATGCTAGTATCTCAATGTTATTTGATTGAAGTCTCAATCTATTATCCAAAATCATATTGATTATAACAGAAAAAATAGAATCTAATATCATGCTCGACACCGAATGAATCAATAGATTTTGTGTTATCTTAGATAGCAAGAGATAGGTAGACTTATATAATTTCTACCATTAGAAATTATCAAGGCTCTAATTATTATTATGTGATCGGAATAAATAGAAATTAGTATCTAAGTTCCAAAACAGCTCGCTCCTATTCAATAGTCCACCTCATCGTTTATCCCTCACTAATTGAATAGAGAATGCATTGTCTCCAAATAAGATATCTATATCTGTACTCAAAGTCTAGTTACTACAACCACCATAGCTAGTGTCGTAGTATGTAAATAACTCAGATATTTTCTCATTAATGAACTCTTCATGTTGGTGTTCCTAATTAATGTAAGAGGATATATATGTCAAAATATTCTATATTCTTTCCACATTAATCCTATAGTCCATGCAGGTAACCAAACAATAAATAAATGAAATAGTAGATCAGCATTTTAATTACTTAGTTTTCATCTCAATAACCATATCACTAAATATCGAATCACCTCTAAACTTCTTAAATATGCTATTAATGTAACATATGTACCTGAGTGTAATGCAAGTTATGAGAGTCAAAACTAATGAAAATATGTTTGTAGTGTCATAAAAAATCTTCAGGAATTTTATAAATAAAATTTATATATCCTAAACAGTATCATCAAAAATAAGTTTTTTACTTTTACTATTAACATAGTCAGATATCATGTATTCGTATCCAATACGTGACTTTAATATAAGGTAAGTGTAATTCCCACGGCATCTCACAATAATTTGAAATTTCTTCTCTAGCACGGACAAACAGAGACTATCAAACTCATGTTGCATGTTAGGCATCCGAAAATATTTTAATGAGTTAAGTATTTTTCTAAAATAGAAGAAATGACCATCTCTGCTTGTACTATGAGGTTAATGACGTGACACATATATTTAACGTGAAAAAAATCTCCTAATAGCTCGGCTCCAATAGTCCTAATAAACATGTTAATGGTTGCTTCATTATTAGATACATTATCGAATATAATATTATATATTTTATTTTAAATATTATATTTTTAAAAAATTTTTATCATGCATTCATATATGACCGAGTCATCATGAGGATAAAAAATCTCTAAAAATTATATCTTTTTAATTAGTGTATATTTAGAATCTATATAGTATGTGATAAAACATGCATAAGATGCATCATCGTGACTAATTTAGAGATCAAATATCACAGATATCATACCACTATATTCCCTAAATTTATTAATTATTATTTATTTTTCAAACTTATAATATTTTAGTATGTCATTTCTAGATGTAGACCCAGGAATCCTATAATATGCATGCTTAATATAGGCATGTATGATACTAATTATCCTTTGATTCTTCAAGAATCTAATTAGAAAATTCATCGTGATATTTTTAATTTGGTCATGTCTTTTCTCCCTGACTCGTTGTGATATATGAAGGAGGTTAACATAAACACAAAAATAGATTCAACCTCAAAGGCCCCTCCACTCAATTGAGTTTGTCTAGGATATAATATACTATTTTTTTGCTATATTATTCGGCATGACTCTTTAGGTACTCAATTCCACATGCACTCCTACAAGTTAATATTTTCATAAAATATTTATATTGTGTCAATTTTTTATCGATATCCCTAATTTTTTTATTTTATATAATATTAAAATAAGTCTAAACTATAAATTTTCTTCTAATTTTTTATTTTTAGATATTTGGGTCGAATCCATAGAATAAAACAATATTTTGGCAGCCTTGACCTCGGACCTTTTCGTAAGATTTTCATAATATATTATTAATCTTAATATTATGATTATTAATTAATATTATTAATATTAATGAGTCGGACCTTTTCATAAGAAAATGAGTCTAGACCTTTTCGTAATAATATTATTAATATTATGATTATTTATATTTACGTTAATGTTAATCTCATTCTAGTCATTAAATTTATTATTTGTCATTTTAGAATTTTATTAGTTTATTAATTATATTATAAATTATATTTTTTAAATTAAATAATATTTGTTATTAAATTATTAATTAAAATTAAAAATAGAAAACTAAATAAAATTTAAAAAATAATATTCATTTGGTGTTTGTCCGTTTATGGAATGCCGATTCCCAAAGTCAATGTCTGATATACAAATATCTGATGACCATTAGTTCGCACCCAAGCCCCGAAAGTCAAATGTTCGAATGAGAGGGGCCTGATGATAAAAATTAGACTTGGGGTTAGAGATTTCAGATTAAAAATTAGAGTCATGGGAATAAGTCTTGGATCACGAGTCACAGTGAACCGGGTAACCAAATAAATATGATACGACCTTGCCAAAACCCATTTTAAAAAAAAAAACCAATTTTTTTTGTAATAAAATTAAATTGCACCCACCATGTCCACATGGCGGGTGTTTTTAACTAAACCCAATTCACCATGTTGATATGGCATATCGCCATGTCGGAATAGAAGTCCCAACGACTACATGACTGCAAGGCATCTAGCAAATGCAAACATGTGCCTAACAACAGCAACAATCATTGTCGGTGCCCAACACTTGCATTGACGTTCATGTTTTAAAAAATTAAATATCAGAATCAAAAAATTCTGACTATTGGAATGAATTCCATTGGCAAGAGGCAAAAATCGAATGAGTATAGGGTTATTGCACATTAATATATTAAAAAAATCAAAAAAAATTACAAAAATATAATATTTTAATAAAAAAAATTATAAATATAACTTTAGTATTTAGAATTTTTCATTTGCAGTTCAATATCTCTCTCATATCTTCTGCTTTGTGCTCTCCTTTGATGTCACTTTCTCATTTTCAAAACGTAATTTAGATTTTTTTGTATTCTCTAATTTTCCCTCTATGTGAGATTGCGACTCTTCTTTTAAAATTGGAAACCAAGACAAAATGACCCCTCTAATTTTGGTTACACTAATATCTAATGGCTTTAGAATCCAGATATTTTTTTTTATTTGTTTATAAATATTAATTAATTATTTTTAAACATAAACTAAAAAATTAACCAATTATTAATAGTAAATAAAATTATAATAAAATTAGCATTGATTTACATATGAATATTAATTATAACCCTATGAAAAAAGCAAAAGCCAAAACCATATTTTCTCTATTTGTCTCAACTTAAACTCATATGCAAAAAAAAATAAATAAAAAACAAAAAGAATTTCAGTTATTTGGACTCAATTTAGGAAAATTAAAAATTAAAATTTTAAGAGTATCGATAAAGAATCGATATAATATATGTATTGTCAAAAAATATATACAAGTCAAAGTATTAGGGGCACATGCCACCTAGATAGGCATGTCAATCAATGCATCAAAAAAAATGGTACATTAGATTCTGGACAAATCCAACTAAGCATGAACTATATGATTTTTAGAGTTGGATCTAATTCAATTTTTTGACGGCGTTCATATATCACAATAATTCAGAGCAAAAATACTTGGTGAAACTATTAATAATCATGAGTCTTCTGATTACATTTTTGAAGGATCATAGAATAATCAGTATCATACATACCTATTTCCAACCTACTTATCGTAGGATTCCTTTGTCCATATGTAAGAACAACATAATTATATATTATATATTAAAAAAATAATTAATAATTAATGAATTTAAGAAATATAATTGAGTTTTATTCATAATATTCGATATATGAACTAGTCACAATAATACATTATTTACATGCTTCACCACTCACTATATAGATTCGACGTGAAAGCTTAATAAAAAAATTTTAAGATTACTTGAGATTCTCAATTCTTATGATAGTTATCATATATAAGTACATGACGCGTATATTTAGAAATTATAATATTCACAATAAAATATTTAGTATCACATTTAATAATATATCTAATGACAAAGTTGTTATTAGTATGTTTGTTAGGATCATTAAAAACATATTATTAGATGAGATTTTTCATGTTAGATATATATGTCATATTATTAACGTAATAATATAAACAAAAATATAAATTATTTCTTACACATTAAAAAAAATAAGAAACAAACTAAAATATCTATTAATATCTAGCAGACAATAGAAGTTTGATAGTCTCTATTTATCTGCGAGTCCAAAGAAAAAAAAATTCAAATGGTTATGCAATACTATTGGAATTATATTTACCTGGTATTAGAGTCATATGTTGGATACGAACATATGATATCTGACTATATCAATAATAAGAATAATGAACTTATTATTGACAATTTCAACTGAGAAACAAAAATTTCTTTTATGGAATTCCAAATGATTTTTTATGACATTACGTAGATGTGTTTATTTATGTACACTCTCACCACTTATATTTCACTTAAATGCATATATAATATTAGTAACATGTTTAACAAGTTTAGACGTCACCCTACATTTATTGACATAGTCATTGAGATAAAAACTAAGTATTTAAAATAATAGTTTACTATTTCATCTTTCTATTGTCTGGCTACCTATATAAATCCTAGGATTAAGGTTGAAGAGATAAAATATATTGACATACATATCTATATGTATAAATCATAATAACCAAAATAAAAAATTTATTCACAATAAATTAACCAACTTATTTAAATAGAATGAGACTAGGTATGTTAGTAATTATAGTCAGACTTCAAGTATGGACATAGATATCATATTTAGAAATGATGACTTTTCTATTTAGTCAGCGAGAAAAAAAATGATGAGATAATTCATCAAATATAAACGAGTTATTTTGGTACTTAGATATTAATTACTATTCAATCCTGCCACATAATGATAATAAAAACTTTAATATGTATTATGATGAAAATCATATAAATTCACATATCTCGTGTTGTATAAAATGATACATAATCTATTGACTCCTCTGATATCTAGCATAATATCAAAGTCTACTTTTTCTTTTGCATTCAATATCATTTCAGATAAGAGGTTGAAATTATGTTCAGATAAGAGATTAAAATTATGTTTAGATATAGCTGAGGCACTTGTATTCATGATAAACTGAAAAGATTTGAGGTTGAAAATTCAAGATAAAATGGAAGCACAAGAGTTACTGACAGTTAATGACTCGTAGGATTTGAAAATTATTGAGGACACCATTAGTGATAGCATCAAACGCTTACATGATAATGATGATTTGTATATAGACACTAATTGATATTAAGATTAATTATTATTTATTAATGTTATGTTTATTTTATAATTTTTATTTTAATACGATATGATTCAATTTCGATACTATAATTAAGATTTATGATTGTATTTTTTTGTTATTATTATTAATTATTAGTTATCATTTTTATTTCATGTCTGTCTCTTGGACCTTGATTTGAAATAAAATTTGTATTTCATTTTTTAATGCACTTACAATTATAATTTCTTTTTATATATTTTTAGTCTTATACTTATATATTATTAATGTTATATCTAATATGTGTTGTACATGCAATTATTTTTTTCATTGTTTTTTTATTTTATATTTATATTTTTATATTTTTATGATGATTGATCACCGGTATGTGGTGGCGGTGGCGGCGGTGGCCAATGGATTGTGCTTGTGGTAGCACTGCCCACAAAACTAACATTATCAGGCATAACATGAGATGACCCATCAAGGTAGGCACATGTCTTCCTAGAATCATGTTGATCGTGTCGTGGTGGGCTGGGCAGACTGGAAGTCGTGTCGTACCAGACACAGCATGACTTCCATGTTGAGGCATGCCCTGCATGACACAGTGGCCCAGCTGGGCCACCCAAAAACAGGGCATGTCAGCAAAGCACAATCTGTTTGACACCTAACATAAATCCTAAAACTTTGTTTTTTTTTTTACATATTTATGCATGCAAGGAATAATGCATGAATATGTATCTAAATGAACCTTGAAAATTACTTAATATACTAATAACATAAATAATATAAGGTTTAATGGTTGTCGAATAGTTAAGCTCTTAAACGATTCTCTTATATTCTATAGAGTCGACAAAAGTATCTATCATTATTGAGAGATGTATATCAGGATTATGATGAGTATCTACCAGAGTATCATCTTCATCAAAAAAAAATTTTAATATAATTAATATTAATTATAAGAATTTTAATTCTCATAATAAAATGATCAACACTCATTTTCAAAAAAAGCAATTCTTGTATGTCAGTATGTCTTTGTTAATTGTATTCATCCAAATTTTTAATGACATACTACTTTTATGTACTTCACTAGCTTGTTAATCATGTATTTTTAATTAAAGTTAGATATTATCTCATTTGGATGTCTATAAAACATGAGATACTTTTCTCTAATTATATTCTTTACAAATATAATACCTAAATATTTCCTAAATTTCTTCATATATTTATCTTAAAAATACATCTTTCTTACGATCATCATATGAATATCATTTCTTATAGTAACACAATATCTTAAACCATAGAGAATGACTAATCTAATAATTATCAGATAACATTTTCTTTTTTATCTAATACACACTCATATTACTTTCATGTATTTTTAATTTCATCATTATTTTAATTATAAATCACAACTAATAAAAAGAATTACATTTTGAGTTTTGATATGATCTATCTTAATTGGATTATATTAGAGGCGTCAACCGGGCTAGGGCGGCCCAGTCCGGCTAGAGTTTTGATATTCGATCATGCAAGGGCAGGCTCGGCACGAAAATTTCTCATGTCCGAGCTCGTGTCGTGCCCGACCAAGGCACCAATCGTATCGTGCCGTGCCGAGGCCAACCGGGCATCGAGCCGTGGCTGGCCCGGCACGGTACCTCGGCACGAACCGAGAACTAAAATTTTTTTTTAAATTAGAATTTCGGGCGGCATGACATCATGACGGCATAACGGCGCACGTCGAAACCCTAATTTTTGTTATTATTAAGGGTTAGGCTGTGCGGCGGACAAACAACGCGGGACGAAACACTAATTTTTTTAAAATTAAGAGTTCTGCCCGACTGAGCCGAACCCAGCGGATTCGTGTAAAGGGGCCCGTGCCGGGCAGACCTCCACAGAACCGTGTCGTGGGCCCGTGCCGGACTAACCTCCACAGAACCATGCAGGGTCAGGCACGACACGGTATAATAACCGTGTCTGGCCCGTCACGAAAGCACTGTAGGGCTGGCTAAAAAAATACCAGGCCAGTCCGACACGTCATGTTTGACACCTCTAGATTATATTTTCTATCCAATTTAATGTTTTAATCACAAAGTAAATATTATATATGTAATCAACAAAATTTAAGACATTTATTCTCTATTATGTCATACCACCTATTTATTTTTGGACTTATATCTTCATGTATTTGATCGATTGCTATAATATCATCTACAAAAAAATATACCAATATACTTCTTAAAAATATATTGTCCACTGACCTAGAATAAAATAAAATATATTATATTAAAATAGATCTTTGATATTATTTTATTGAAATTAGAAATGTTTAGTCTCCCTCCTACAAAATGAATATTTGTTAAAGTACTAACATATGCATATTTAATGACATCAATATAATAAAGAGATGCTTTCTTCTAGCAATCTACCAAATCAACTCTCGAGAAGCTCTAATATATATTTTTTTCCAAGTCAATAAACATCTATTTAAAATAAATAATGTTTTTCTATATTTTTATGACTTAATAAAAGCTTAAAACAATACAATAACTTGCATTATAGACTTGGTTGACACAAAATCAAATTAATTTTCTAATATAATAATTAAACTTTTGAGTTTTGATTCTATGATTATCTGACAATAGTCAAATATTTTTCTAGTATCGAACATTATATAAACTAGCATAGTTTTATATTGAATCTCAACATCAACTACCCATTAAGTCCATTATTTTTTTTCTACTTTTTTTACTAACTCTATAATGAAACATTCATCTTCTATCCAAAGAAATGAATTTCTTTGACTTTAATTTTTCTGTGCCTCGTTAATAGATTTGCAAAATAGTATTTCTATCTATTTAAAATAATTATATTCTGCATTAGAATAAATGAATTTTTTATACCATTTTTATTCTTGATGTATTTAATATGATTTAAATCATTAACTTTTCATTATAATATAAGTGTCAATGAGGTCGGGGGTAGAGGTGTCAACCAAGATGGGCCGGCCCGGTCCGACACGAGACACGGCACGATTCAGTAGTGCCTGAGCAAGCCGGCATAGAAATTTCCCATGCACAAGCCCGTGTCGTGCCCGACCACGACACCAATCATGTCGTGCCGAGACCAACCTGGCCCATGGCACGGCTCGCCAGCACGAGACACCGAGACCGACCGCACCAGCACCGTCAGCGCATATGTTGCACGGACACGAATACAGACACGGGGATACGACACGGCAGGATACGGGAACACGGAAAATTTCAAAAAACTAGGATACGGATACGGCTAGGATACAGCATGAAAAAAAAAAATAAATACAAATATTATCCATTAACAAAAATTTAGATAAATAAATAAAAAATACTCAAACATTATTTTTATAAATATTCAAACACAAACATAAGAAATATTAAAACAAAAGATTAACATTTTCTTATGAAGTAAACAAAATAGCTTCCGGTTCAAGTTCATCAAAAGAAAGATCCGAAATCTCAAAAATTCTAGCATTTTCAATATCCATTGATTCAAAACTATCACCTCCAATGTCCCACATTTTAGATTCGCCTTCATTATAGTTTGGAGATCTCTTTGACAGAAGTCGAAGATTATTATGGACATAAACTAAGTCTTCAGCTCTTTGTGGTATCAACTTGTTTCTCTTCCTGGAGTGAATAAAATTATAAGTATTCTAATTTCTTTCACAACATGAAGATGAACAATGTTGTCCTAATAATTTTAATGCAATAGGTTGAAGCATCGGTGCAGCAGTTCCATGAACAATCCACCATTTAATAGGACTCATGTACCACCTGTCATTGATGGAATCACTACTAGAAAAATCTTCCAAAAATGCCGAAAATATAGCATACTCGTTATTTACTCTTCTCCTTTCACCTTCATTAGAAAAAAATCTCTCAAAACATTTTTTTCTTTCTCTTACTATTTCTAAATCTTGATGCAGTGGAACACGATCACGAGACTCAGCAAGCCATTGTTGACTATAATACATCCAAGTTAAGTTATAACATTAATTATAAAATATTAAACATCATAGAATATCATTTATATTAAAATAATCATAATCTATAATTTAAACTCTTAAGATTACCTTGAATTTAAGGAATGAGCAAGAGAATGTAAAGGTGTGTGGCTTTTATTCCATCTTTCCACCAAGATTTCATTCACAATATAAAAAAATATATAGGTTAAAATACATAGCAATTCATATAAGTTCAATTATAATTAAAACTTAAAAATTTTCAATCAAAATAATAAAAATTGAAAATTAAAAGTATACCGTGAATTATCTGTAAGACTTTTATGTTCTTTCTTAAAAATAATTTCCTTCACTTTTTCAATCATAGAATCCCACCACTCATAAATATTATGAAGGCAAGGTTTGTCAGTGTCGACTAATCGAAGCATCTCATAAATAGGAGTTGTAAAGCTGATGATATAATCCACATTCATCCAAAAGTCTTCATTTAGGATTTTATCTTTTACTTCTTTAGTTTTCACTAAATCATCTTTATACATTTCTCATTCTTCACTTATCATTAATT
Organism: Sapria himalayana; assembly: GCA_029783825.1. NCBI lineage: Eukaryota > Viridiplantae > Streptophyta > Magnoliopsida > Malpighiales > Rafflesiaceae > Sapria > Sapria himalayana. The sequence goes on along the minus strand of JAREIK010002107.1, from coordinate 2,217,770 downwards.
GCTCCAAGCCTCTTTTTATTATTTTAAATCATTTAAGCATAACTATAGTTGAAGCAAAATATGTATCGGCCACTTAAAGTAACTTCAACTTGCAATGATTATTAAACATTGATAATCTCATTGCATGATTCATAATGAAATTCTTGATAAAAAAAATATCACTTGAAACTTGAGTGATTCAACCACACTGTTCCATCATATCAGTATATCTTGAGTGTGTTGGTGCACAAATATTCTTCAAAGTAAGATTAAGAGTATGAACCACACACAGGGTCCAAAAGATATGCCGAAATTTTGCTTCCACAATGTATCCTGCTGCTTTGCAAGCTGCAGCATTATCAGTTATAACTTGAACTACCTTTTGTGAACCAATCTCTTGTATAGTGTTAATCAATAAATCAGCTATAAAATATTTGTTCTTAGTCTCTCCTTCACAGTTTATTGCTTTCAAAAATATTAGTCAACTTTCAGAGACTATCATGATGTTAATAAGTAATCTTATTTGAGCATCTGAACATCTATCACTACAAATGCTCACTTCTTTCTCATTCCAAATCTTCTTGATTGATTCTAATAGATTATCAATATTATTCTTCTCTTTCTGCAATAATGTTGTTCTTAATGCATTATAGCTTGGTGGGACATAACATGGAAGTTAACTTGTACTTTTAAAGGCACGTGCATAATAAGGATTTTTAGCAAGTGAAAAGACAACCCTGCAGAATAAAACATCCTAGCTATCTTACTGTCAACTAATTCACCTGCACCAATTTTGAATACATTTTCAATTGATCACATAGTCTCCTTTCTCCTTTTTAGATCAATTGAATTGGCATTAGAAGAGGAATTTTCAAAAAAAGAATCTGCAATGCTTAATGTGGGTAAAGAAACTTGCTTATGAATAGATTGTTTCATTCTTTGTTCAGATTACTCCATCATCATTCGCATCTCAATCAAATTTTGATCCATTATTTTAATACATGATGTAATCCCAGCCCCTTTAATTTTCAACAAGTGAGCCTTGACTCTATAATATGATCATCTGTATATTTGTCTATAAAAATTGTATTGAAAAGTAATATTTCCTCCTCTTTTTCCTTTATCTAATTTTGCATCATTCGTGACATATTTTCATAATGGATCATTATCATCAACATCTTGAATATTTTGTTGATTACTTGAATGCTCAGAATTACAACTCATTTTATTGTATAATGCTGCATGAAAAAAAATTATGTATTTTAAATAATCTATATTATTTCAAAATTAATTTAATCTTATTTTTTTTCTACATCAATATTATAATATATTTTTCATTATATTTTCATTATTTACATATTACATTAATTTATTTAAAATAAATTATATAACAAAAACTATTATACTTACATATTATATATTACTAAATATTACATAATACATACTACAAAAAGTATTCATATTTATATATTCCATATTTTAATATTGCATATTAATTATTATTTTTAAAATCATATATTTAAAATTAAAATAAATTATTTGTTTATTATATTTTGTATATATATTAAACAAACAATAATAATTAAAACATAAAAAATATATTTAAACCCTCTAACCCCTGCCCCCTATTTAAAATAATTAAAATTATGCTTTGAACCCCCCTCCTCCCGATACAGCTTCCAACACCACCCCCCCTCTCGTTACAACTTCCAACACCCCCCCTACAGATTATAGAATTAGGTTACCTTAGGTACTGTCGACGCCTCGGCGGTGTGCTCCTCAGCTTCCAACTTCTCTCCCCTCCCCGTTAGACGGAATGACAACTATTTCTCGCAATCGGCTTGTCGGCCACTCACTGTCGGCGGTGTGCTCCTCAATTTGATGGAGTTGTAGGAGTAAGCATTAATATATATTGTATTTTTGTCGCGTCATAATCGTAAAAATGAGTCGGTTCAGTAAATGATGCGTCGGTTTCGTAACAACGCGTCGGATACATCTCCGACGCGTCTGTCCGATACGCCACGTGGCGTATCGTACACGTATCCAACGCGTGTTCATACTGTGTCGCCGTGTCCACGAGTCAGACACATGTACACGCCCGTCCAGTTGCGTATCCGTGCAACATAGGCCAGCGCCATACGGAAATGGGAAACCACGCGGCCATGGGTCCGAATCCACTTTGACCCTACCCGCGGTCCCGCCCGGATCCCCCCCCCCCCCTCTAACGGTTCAAAAAAAAAATTTGAATATTAACCGTTGGATTTCACCTTCAAATGCTAGGGGGCAGAATCCGACGCCCTCATGATTTTGTCCCCTAAATATTAATAAAATATTTAAAAAAAATAAAAATTACTAGTTTTTAAAAAAAATTCATTCCTTTGATCTATAAACCTCTCACCCCACCTCTCTATAAATTTTATGTTTTTCATAAATATTTATTCTCACTCTCTCAAAGCTTTTGCCTCTTGCTCTTCTCTCTCTCAAAATTTCATCATTCGGCTCGGCTTTTTGGGACTCACATCTCATGTTTGGAAGTTTAAACTAAACTGTGGTGTACTATGCACGTGATCTATCTTACTGCTTTACGGGTATTTTTAATTTTTGTTTATTATTTAACTATAACTTTTAACTTAATAATTAATACTTAAAAAATTAAGTATTTTTGTTTACTCTCTCTCTCTAATCTGAATATCTATAATCTATCATCTAGGCTCTACCGCCTGTTTAAAAAAAACCAAAAAAATAATTAATACTAATGTAACATATTTAAATTTAAAAAATAAAAATCTAACACAAAGATCTGAGGTTGCTGAAATTTTGGTTTCTCCAGTCGTCTCAACCCAAATATCTAAAAAATAAAAAACTAGGAGGACTTCTGTAGTTTGGACTCATTTTAATATAACAAAATAAAAAAAATATTAGGAATGAGGAAGAAAAAACGACACAGTGCAAATATAATATGAGAAATTTATCTTGTAAGTATTCGTTTGGGACTGTGCACCTTATGAAGCATGTCGAATTATGCACCAAAAAATATGGTACATTAAATCCTAGGCAAACTCAACTTAGTACTGTATTTTTTGAGAGTGAATCAAGTTCAGTCTCAAAGCTTACTCGCTTCATATACCGTAGCGAGTTGGGTAGAAAATACATGGTCAAACTTATCACATTGATGAGTCTTTCGATCAAATTTTTAGAAGATCCAATGGTAGTGAACATCATACAGACATATTTTCAGCATGTTTATCGTAAGATTTCTAAGTCAACATCTAGAAATAACATACTAAAATTTTATAAGTTAGAAAAATAAAAAATAATTAATGAATTTATGGCATATAGTGGAGTGATGTCTGTGACATCCTATATCTGGACAAGTCACGATGAATCATCTTATACATGTCTTATCGGCCACTGAGTAGATTCTAAATGGATAATAAATAAATAAATTTTAGGATTCTCTGAGATTTTACATCCTCATAATGGTCCGGTTATTTTTGAGTGTATGATGAAAATCTTTAGAGAATATAAAATTCAAAATAAAATTTTAGTATCACATTCGATAACGCATCTAATAATAAAATAGTGATTAATATGTTTGTTAAGAATATTAGAGACGTACCATTAGGAGAGATTTTTCATTTCAAATACATGTGTCACGTGATTAACCTGATTGTACTAGCAGGTATGAAGGTGTGTTTCCCCACATTGGATAATATATATAATACACTAAAATACATTCGAACTTCTCACAGACAACAGGAATTTGATAGTCTCTATTTGTCTGTGAATCTTAAGAAGAACTTTTAATCGGATATGAGACATCATTGAAATTACATGTACCTGATGTTGGAATCATGTGTTGGATACAAACACGTGATAACCGAATACGTCAATAGTAAGAGTGACGAACTTATTATTGACGACACTAACTGGGCTTCAAAAATTTTATTTATGAAATTCCTAAAGATTTTTTTATGACATGACGAATATGTGTTCGTCGATTTATACTCTCACGACTTACATTGCACTCAGGTACATATGCAACATTAGTAGCATGTTTATGAAGTATCGAGCAGACCCGACACTTAGCCATATGATTACAGAGATGAAAACCATGTACTTAGTACTTGTCTACCGTTTCATCTCTTTATTGTCTTACTATATGCATGAACTCTGAGGTTAAGATGGAAGGGGTAGATAATATTTTGACTTACATTTCCTTATGCATGAACCTGGAAGACCTACCTGAAGGATTCATTCGCGAGAAGTTGATTGACCTATTCACATACTATGATACTAGGTATGATAGTAGTAGTAGTTAGATTATGATTACAGACATGGATACTTTCTTCGAAGATGAGAATATTTCCATTCAGTTAGCGAAGGAGAAACGACAGGATAGACCGTCACATAGGAGCGAGCTTTCTCGATACTTAGATACCAATTACTGCTCAATCCTATCATATTCTGATAGTAAGAATCTTGATATATTACCGTGGTGAAAATCATATGAATCCACCTTTCTCATGCTATCTAGGATGACACGGGATCTACTGACTTCTCCAGTGATGAACATAGTATCAAAGTATACTTTTTCTGTTGCAATGAATGTGATTTCGGATAGGAGATCGAGATTACATCCAGATATTATTGAGGCCTTAGCATGTATGAAAGACTGGGAGGATTCAAGGTTTAACATTCAGGATCATGCTGGAGCTGGGTCAAAGACTGCATCCGCTGCGAAAGCTGAGGAGTTGATTGTTGATGATCCATATGATAGTGATTTTGATGTTGTGATTGATAATGATCATGATATGCCGATTGATGATATACGTGGTTGTCGATTGCCCCTGCCCGTTGTCAGACGCCAGTTACCAATGCCATGTCACGCCACATGTCATTTTTCATTGCCACTTGATTTTGATTTTGATTTTTGATGTCTCACGATCACGAACACAGTTGATGATTTGTGTTATTCTTGATGCTGATTTTGGATTTCGATATTTTTTTTGTATTGATTGAACACTTTTTTATTTATGTTACGTTGTATTTGATTTGGTTCGGTATATTGGTCGATTGAATGTTTGGTTTGCTTTTGTCTTTGTGACTTTATAATTTTTTTTAACGAAATTTTTTGTTTAATTTATTTGTGTTTAAATTTTTCATTAAAAATTCTATAATTTAATTCAAATAAATTATAATCTAAATTTATTAAAAAATAATAAAAAAAATTTAAACTTTATTACTATTATATATTCAACAATTTTCAAGTTGCAAATTAAAAATTTTTAAATAAAATATATTGATAATATATATTTTATAAATAGTTTAATACAAAAATTTTAATATTTTAAAATAAAAAATTTTTATTTTTTTTAAACAGGCCAGTATGGGCCTGACATGGCACAATAAATTTACCGGGAGCCCGGGGGCCGTGCCGGGCCTGACTTGAATAAACCATGTCGTGCCTAGCCCGACATGGTTGTGCTCACAAAAAAAGAAAGTCTGAATTATCTCAATTAGATACTTATTCTTCATTTTACAACCTCATTATGTAGGGGTGTACCAACACAAGATATCTAAGGTATAATCTCATGATCCATACGGTAATTATTGAAGTTGTCTGAAATACATTATAATACATTGGTATTTTTTTATTTTTTTTATCATTTTATGAAATATTACAAATATAAAAAAAAATCTAATCTAGAACAAAAAAGAATAATGATGCAAAGAAAGAATAATTATTAATAAAAGTAATAATATGAACCCCCCTCGAGTTTCATCTCTACTAGGTTTCAAATTTGAGCATATTATATCAAATGAGTCCTTACACACAACAATCTAACAAGGAGGATAAAAGTTATAATATGTTTTCATAACTAGCATGCATCACACTCAATGATAGAAATACTCTTGAAACTCGAGAGAAAAATTATTAAATTGATTAATAATGGATGACAAAATTGAGAATAGAAATAAAAACTAACAAAAAAACTAACATGATATTAAAGGATAAATAAAATAGATTAAAGAAACAAAGAATCAAGTTAAATATTGACATACTGGATGACTCTTGAATAATAACTTTTGACTTCTATAATATCCAATGTATATATAATATACAAAAAATAAAAAAAAGAAGAATGTTAACTTATAATATGAATATTAACTTCTAAGTCAGCAATCTAAGAATGTGAAGTAAAAAAATAAATCATATGAGCATAAGTATCATTTGAGATGAGTTTAAAGATATTACAAACTCATACAATATTTTACATATCATACAAAATGAAAAAGCTAAAGTCAACTTCAACTCAATGAACTATCACATTACCAGCATAAATCAAAAATTTATTTATAGTCATTTCCCTTTCAACTCATCATTAAGTTGTTCTTTTATTAAGCGGTCTATAATTTCCTAACCATAGAACCAAATCTTAACTCTTGTATTCCATTGTGAATAATTTTGATTTCTAAACTTCTAAATACTAATAACTAGACAATCAAGACACTAAAAACAACCCAAGAAACCCTATTTTGGCTTATGTCCAAATTAAGGACCCAGAAAATTGGGGTTTCTGAATAGTTCAACCATAGAAACTAGGGCTTCGAAGTAGCTGAAACTTGCACCAAAAAGTATTGAAGCCAAAAAATTAAGGTTTCAATGCTGTTTTTTTTATTATGCTGCCACTTACTTCGCCAAAAAATGATGCCTCCTCTTATTCACGGCATTGACACACATCACACAATGGATGTGGGATGGTAGAAATGGCAGTGCACAGTAACTGGGTGCCCCATGTTTACTTCTGGATGGATGTGCATGCACTCTAGCACGCGCTTCCACTTGCATTGTGCTAGCACAGCACATGCAATCTCTCTCTCTCTAAGATTTTTATCACCCTTGCAAGCCCAAAGATTATGAAATGAGATGAAAAAGTATACAAGGAAAACCCTTATATAATTAGAAATCTAATTGGGGCTGCCCAAAGATTAGGTACTCCCATCCGTAATACAATAAAGTAAAGACAAAATTATAAGTTATAAACTATAATATTATAAAAATCAAAAAAGTTAAAATCATGTTCTATTTTCCAACTTCACCCTAACTTAAAGCAACACAAATATTATTTTTTTCATTATTTAATCATAGAGAATACATCAATACTAAGAAGCACGGACATAGATACGAATACGGAGATATGATACGACATGATACTAGGACACGACAAATTTTAAAAAACTAGGATACGAATACGACTAGGACACGGCATAATAAAATTATAAAAAAAATAAATATTATCTTTAAAAAATAATTATACTTATATATTACATATTTATATATTACATATTAAATAATTAAAATCATGCATTTAAACCCTCTCATCCCACTACTCTAGTTTCGTAATTTCATATAATTTTTTTGCTTATTACATATTATACATTTAATAAATAATTATATTTAAAAATTAAAATTAAACAATAAAATCCCCCCTAACATTACTTCTTCGACACCCTTCCCCACATTTACTGCTTCATATTCCCTAATTTCATATGGTAGAACATCTTATCAAAATTTATATCCCTTAAATATATAAAATGGTTCCAAACCACGGTCAAAATTGCAAACCAAACCAAAACCACAATATTATGTTTGGTTAGTATGAGTACTTTGACCAATTTGGATCGGGATTTCATTTTTTAAACCAATATCATAAGTTTGAATTGCATTTTATGATCAAACCGATCCAAAATGATCTAGGAACACCCTCGCTCATGGTTATAATTTGATTCTGATTTTAATTAATTCATGATTTATGAAAGATATTTAAACTTACACTCCTATTTAACGGGGTGTTAAAGTTAGGAGTCTCTCATGTAGACTATCCCAATTTTGTATATATTAAAATTTATAATTTTCTCTTGCAGGTTATCCCAATCATTTTGAGCTCTATATAGGAGTCTCTAATGCATGATAAAATAAATCAAGTTAAATGAACATTTTATTTTTTCATTATTTTCTTCTACAACTATTAACTTAATCTTAGAATATTTTTTGTGATATGCAAACACATCAAATTTCATAATTTTCTTCAAGTAAATTTTTATTTTTTTTATTTTTTTAAATTCATATAAGCAGTAATCTCATCTCTAACATAAAAAAAATATTTAATATATTTTATGATACTTTTAATTAGAGATGTCAAATGGGCCGTGCCTGGCCTGCCCGGCATGGTTTTTTCAGGCCCGGCCCGGCATGGCCAGGTTTTGGCCATGCCGGGTCAAGACCGTATGGGCTTGTTCTAAAAAAATTTAAAGTTTTTTTTTCATTATTTATTTAATGTTTATAATATTTATGTAATTATAAAATATAAATTAGATAATATTTAAAAATATTTAAATTATAAATTATAAATTGTAAATTGTAACTTGTAAATTGTAACTTGTAAATTGTAAATATATGAATAGTTATAAAGTTTATTTTTTTTATATTATTTATTTTATTTATGTATTAATTAGATTATAATTTATAAGAATTATATTTTAAAATTTTTAATGAAATTCTTAAAGAAAAAAATAAAATAAACATAAAATTTATTTAACAAAAATAACAAGGTCACACTCACAAAATCAAGTGTCAAATAGTCAAACCAAAGAAAATATAATATAAATAAAAATGAGTACAAAATATCAAAATCAAAAATAAGAATCAAGCATAACTCATAAACAAAAGCATAACAATAACATAAGTATCGCTGTTGGCATGTCCCAATTCCACAATTATCAACCGTCAAGCATCAAGTAACAACCATATAAATCATACATCGGCATATCAATATCATCTTCATCATCAATATTAATATTACTATCATATGAATCATCATCAACAATCAACTCATCCACTTTTGGTTCAACTGCAATTCCAGTCTCAGCACGATCATTGATGTTAAACCTTGAATCTTCTCAATCATTCATGCATACTAAAACTTCAATAATATCTGGACATAATCTTGATCTCCTATCCGAAATCGCATTCACTACAACAAAAAAAATACTCTTGGATGCTACACTTGATATCGGAGAAATCAGTAGATCTCGTGTCATCTTAGATAGCATGAAAAAGATGAACTTGTATGATTTCTATCACTGTAATGTATCAAGATTCTTAGTATCAAAATATGATATGATTGAGCAGTAATTGGTATCTAAGTACCGAGAGAGCTCAGCTTCTATTCGACAATTCACCCTGTAGTTTCCCCTTAACTAACTAAATGAAAAAATCATAATCTCTGAATATGATATCAATGTCCGTACCCACAGCATCACTACTACTATTATCATACCTAGTATCATAGTATGTAAAAAAATCAGTCAGCTTCTCATGAATTAACTCTTCAGATGGATCTTCCAAGTTCATATATAAGAAAATATAAGTCAAAATGGTATCTATCTTTTCTACTTTAATCCTATGATCTATGCATGCAGTGAGATAATAAAAAAATAAAATAATGGACCAGTAATTTAAGTACTTGATTTTCATCTCTGCAACCATATGGCTAAGTGTCGGGTCAGCTTGACATTTTCTAAACATGCTACTAATGTTCCATATGCACATGAATGCAATACAAGTCGTAAAAGTATAAACTGATGAACATATATTCATCATGTCATAAAGAATCTTCAGTAATTTCATAAATGAAATTCCTGAAGCCCAGTCAGTGTCGTCAATAATAAGTTAGTCACTATTACTATTAACGTAGTTGGATATCACGTGTTCGTATCTAATACATGACTCTAACATCATATATGTATAATTCTAACGGTATCTCATATTCGATTAAAATTTTTTCTTCGTAAGATTCATAGGCAAACAGAGACTAGCAAACTCATATTGTCTGCAAGACGTGCGAATGTATTTTAGTGCATTGCATGTATTATCTAATACGGGGAAACACACCTTCATACCCACTTGTACAATCTGGTTAATCACGTAACATATACATCTGACGTAAAAAATCTCTCCTAATGGTCTATCTCTAATATTCCTAACAAATATATTAATCTCTAGTCTATTAGTTAGATGCATTATCGAATGTGATACTAAAAATTTTATTTTAAATTTTATATTCTCTAATGATTTTCATCGTACACTTAAAAATGGTCAGGCCAACATGAGGATAGAGAATCTCTGAGAAACCTAAACTTTTTTTAATAATAATTCATTTAAAATCTACATAGTGAGTGGTGAAACATGCATAAGATGCATCATCATGACTAGTCCAGATATAGATATCACGAATACCACTCCACTATGTCATAAATTCATTAATTATTATTTATTTTTCTAACTTATAATATTTTAATAAGTCGTTCCTAGATGTGTACCTAGGAATCCTACGATAAGCAGGCTGAAAATATGTCTGCATGATGCTCACTACCATTCGATCTTCAGAAAATCTAATCAAAAGACTCATCAATGTGATAAGTTTGGTCATGTCTTTCCTACCCAACTCGATGTGATATAAGAATAAAGTAAACTTAGAGACTGAACTGGATCCAATCTCAAAAAATATAATTCTAAGTTGGATTTCCCGAGGATCTAATGCACCATGTTTTTTGGTACATAATTAGACATGCCTCTTTAGGTGTCAAATCCCAAACGCACTCTTACAAGTTAAAATTTTCTTACAATATTTGCGATGTGTCATTTCTTCATCCTCACCCTTAAAATTTTCTTATTTTATTATATTAAAATGAGTCCAAACAATAGAAGTCCTAATTTTTTATTTTTTAGATATTTGGATTGAGACGACCGGAGAAACTAAAATTTCAGCAACCTCGGACCTTTGTGTAAATTTTCATTTTTTAAATTTACATTAATTTCATTAATATTTGTATTTGTTATTTTTTTTGATTTTTTAGACAATAAGATAGCTTAAGCCTTAAAGAGTAGAAAAAGAGAAAAAAAAAGTAAAAAACTAATTATTTTTAAAATAAAAGTTTCAGAATTTAGTTAAATAATTAAAAAAACAGAAATACCCATTAAAAAGTATAAAGGAAAAGCACGTGTACCAAAAATTCAACTTTCAAAGACCAATGCAAATACAACCTAAAGACGAGCCTGAATTGCGAGTCCCAAAAAACTGAGCCAAAATCAGAAATCCCGAGAAAGAAAATTTTATGATATAGATTTGAGAGAATAAGAATGTGAGATTATATATATATATATATATATATATATATATATATATTTGAAAAACATATAAATTAAAGAGAGGAGTGGCTTTTATAATAAAAATTAAAATTTTTAAAAAAAAAGTATTTTTTTAGTTTTTGAATTTTTTAATCATTTTTTTGGGGCAGATCCATGTGGACCGTCGGATGCTGTCCCATAGTCACTAGAGGTAAAATCCAACGGCTAAAATTTAAATTATTTTTAATTTTTTTTTTATTTTTGAACCATTGGGGTTGGTTGGGACCTATACCCACCCAGTTTTCTGATCCATTGGACTAAGCCTCATCCCAACTGGGTGGTACCTCGGCTCATGCCGAGGTACCGGACCAAAGTATCATGCTAGGTCAGGCACGGCACGTGGCCTGGTTGGCCTCGGCATGACACGGCATGGTTCGTGCCATGGTAAACACGGCATGGTTCGTGCCATGGAAGGCACGGCATGGTTCATGCCATGGAAGGCATGGCACGGGCACAGACACGAGCACGAGAAACTCTCGTACCATGCTAGGCCAAGCATGGCCGAATCATGTTGTGCCTCGTGTCGGACCAAGTCGGTCCAGCCCATTTGACACCTCTACTTTTAATCCTCTAATTATATGTTATTGTGCTTCAAATATATATTATTTCATGATTTTTTTTTTATAAAATATGCATAATATTGAATTTTAATCATTTGAGTTATATAGATGAAAAATTTTTATCTATGTGCCCTAGTGTACCTTTTATAACCTTGACATAATATTTTATACAAATGATGATAATTTCTTAGAATTTGATTTAGCAAGTTCTCATCAATTATTATTGTATTTGAACTTCATATATATATTTCTAATTATTCTTATTCCTATAATAAGATGGCTTTTTCTGCTTTTAATATATGCAATGATAGTATTGTAACAAGCAATTATGAGCTAAATATTTATCAACTCAAATAATTCAAAATAAAATTTCAGATAAATTATAATGAATATCTTAGATACTTTTTTAAGATTGAAATAATTAGATAATAATGTTAAAGTTTCAATCTACCAATAGTATGATAGTCCAATTGATATATATATATAACCCTAAGTCCCAAAGAATCGTATATGGGGAGCCGAAGGAAGGAGATGAGTCTGGGAGGAGAGAGGGGATTACACTACTACTACTATATAATACTTATATAGTGAAAATATCAATTAGATATTCTCTCTATAATTGAACTTTTAATTGTACACTAATATTCTTCTTTTGATCTAGTTGTAAACTTTACTATTCATAAAGTGCGATCATTGATTTTAAATTACTACGAAGTTTTATTATATGATGGGTTATAATAACTTTTTGAGATGCAACATTGTATTAAAAAAAATATGAGACAAACTATCATTAACAAATCTAGTGTAAAGGCAATGAACAAAATTGTAGTTTCAACTGCTTGTGAACTTTTTTACATCAAATATTTACTTGATGCCATGGAGATCAAGTCTTCTATTCCACCTCATATGATTTTTTTTGTGGAGAAAAAAGTTGCATAAGATATTACTTTCAATCTATTTTTTTCATGAACAAACGAAACACATTGATGAATACTACTTTATCATTCAAAAGATTTTAAAAGACCTTATCACTACGATCTACATGTCTAGTAGAAATTAATGGGCAGATATATTCATGAAAATATTATGAAAACTTCTAATCAATTATTTCTATTTCAAGCCTTTTGTTCCAAATATTTATTCATCAGGTTGAGGAACAATATTGAGTTGCTTACCATTTTTTGATACAAGAGAAACCCTTGTGGTTGGAGAAAATAAGTTATTCAATCATTTTTTTTTTTTTTAGATTTTATATATTTTAAAATTATATCATCTTCACATTAGATTATTGAGTATGCTTTTTTTTTCAACTTTTCTTTACAATAAAATACAATAGCTTACAAGCAATAGTAAATAAACACATGCAAAAGGAATGCTCAAAAGGACTATAAACATGTGTTCAATTATCAATAGGTATTTGTATTCTCTCTTTAGCACAAATATATTAAAAATTTCTAAGGATATAGATTTATAAGGAGTGTCTACCAGGTGGAGGATGATCAGGAAGGATGAATTGTCTAGAAATGAAAGCCCACACTGATTCTATTAAACCATTTGCATGATTTCCAGCATTTTGTGCTTGCTCACCTCCTGATGCATAACCCTACAACTCATTCAATAATTATCATATTAAAGTCATGAATTTCAGATTATTTTTCATTTTATTTTCAAAAATGGAAACCATGAATTATCACACAAACCATGCTTAATTATTTTTTGTTTTTGTTTTTTTTGCTTTTATTTCATTTCCCTTATTTTTTTAATGCTCCAAATACATGATGGCATGGTTTATTGGAAAAAAAAAACTGTCAGACTGGCAGAAAGTCTACATCAAATAATAATAATAATTATATAAATATTTGAATTTCTAAACAAATTATAATTTTGAAAACAAATAATTTAATTTTCAAAACATTTCAAATGAACCATTCTATAAAATAAATTTTTTTTACCAATTTTAAAACTTAAAAAATAATAAATTGAAAATTAAAAAAGACAATTAGACTAATAGATGTGCATTATTTATGTATCTATGTTTTTTTTGTATTAATATTCATCGTAGGCCATTGAGCAATGGGACTCATCTAAAAGACCCAAGGAACACAACATGTGTGGTCCAATATTGATGGGCCACGGCACAAACCCACGGGCCACAGGCCATAACCAGTTGCTCAGTTCCGCAGCCCACTGCCCAGCCCACCCACCAGGGGCCACATCCACGGCCACAAACCTAGTGCCCATTGCCCAAGGACCATTCAGGCCTGACCAGCATAGGAGTAAAGAGGCCGCGTGCCACCTGCACAGACATGGGTTGTGTGCCCGCTTGGTGGACCAATACGACCCCAAAAAAAGGCTGGACAGCATGGCCCACTGAACAACTCCAGTTAAGATTTAATAAATTAAACATTACAAGAACCATTTTTTATTAATTGTAAAAAAGTATCAACTAATAAAAATATCCTAATTTTTTAAATGTGACCATATCCATGACATTAGTTGTTTAGTGAAGCTATGGCATAATAGAAAGACTCACCAGCTTGCAGGAGATCAGCCTACATATAATTACTTTTTAATCATAAAATTTATGGTATTAATTAGTTGTGAGATCTAACAAATTAGTTACTTCTTAAAAAAGTTTTACATATCTATTCTGTGTCCAATAACATTTTGTCAATCTGATATTTCACAAACAAATAAATTATACTAAAATTAATGTTTATTTTATACGAGATAAGATTCAAGATTCAATAGTTACTATCTACGTGACTAGAGAACTACATATATATTTCTTCTCTTTCAAGCTAGATATTAATAATATCTCGCTTGAAAGAATGTGTTAAAATTTTGTGTAATTTATTTATTTATTTTCTATTTCAATTTGTATATGAGCAAGCTACATGTGGGCAGCCCAAATTTTAGTATGTATTGTATTTTTCTCAGGTTTTTTATGAATAGAAACATTTTTATCCTTTTGTATATGTTTCTCTCTCCTATCTTCTCTCCTTCCTTCTCTCTCTCTTACCAGTCATCATCAAAACCCTAAGTGATTGAACTTGTAACAGAAACTAAGATTATCTTAGCCAGTAGATATAATTTATCATGATAATTTACTTTATGGATCTGAATTAAATCTCTTGGAACAAGTCTCACTTTTAGGTGAAGAGTAAACACACCTCTACAATTCAGAAGAACTTTCATGAAGGTGAAGACATTAATTCATAAATTACATCATAGTTGTGAAAGGCGCAAAAATGCACCAAGGCATAAAGGCCTCTTGAAGCCTTAAGGCATAAAGCATCCTTAAAACGCAGGCTTTTTTATGTAAGGCGTACTTTTTTTTACATATATACTTTTAAAAATATAATCAAATATAATAATCATTTATCATAAAATATCATCAAAAATATCAATTCAATCAATAAAATACATAAATAATACCTATAAGCATAAAAATTCATAAAATATGTCAACAAATCTAATAAATATCATCTCAATAATTTCTAAAAATTAATAAAAATTATCAATAAAACACATCAACTTGCAAATACATATTCCTTGTCCAAATTCATAAATCATCCAAATAAAACACATTAAAATGACTAATTTATCCACAATAATGAACATTCAATTCTCATTCATCTTCCACATTCACATTATGATCATCATCATTATAGTCTTCCTCATCTTTACTTCCCCAATAATCAATTTCTTCATCTTCATCTATTAATAAAAGAGAAGACATAGGTCTAAAGCTTGAAGCTGTGTCATTCCTCCTTAATGATGATGTAAACCTGCACGGAGGCACACATATGGAGAGCTTTGCACCTTAGGAAAGACGCATGCCTTTTCTACTATCCATGCGCCTGCGTGAATGAGCCTCGCACCAGCCAAGCAAAGGCACCATGTCTGAGCTTCGCATGTGCCTAAGCCTAGGCACATCTTTCACATCCATGAATTTCATTAGAATTAAGTGTGTTTTTCTCTACCACTATGACTTGATATCATAATACATAAGATAATACCTCATAATGTTACATGGGTATCCTAGGAATATCAAGATAAACAATAAAAAATTCAAGAAAAGGAAAAATATGAGAATATAATAATACTTGTGAAATAAGATGTAAAGTAGAACTAATTTATTTCATCTAGAAGATAATCAATAAATCAAAATCAACATAATCAATTATAGAATTATCTAACTTCTCAAAAAAAATTCATTCTTCCGAGCAAACTATTTATACTCTCTTCTTCTAGAATAAACTCAAATTTCTTTGTGATCAAATTTTTTGATTCCAACTCACTCAGAGTTTTCATTGGAATCATCTTGATTGTTATCATCTCAATTAGATTATAAAGAGAATTCTTTTCTAATAAAATTTCATTCTCTAGAATCGATATGTTATGTATTTGTTAGTACGTATGATGACTCAAAATAAAAGTCATCATAATACAAACCAACAAACTCAAAAGGAGTTGATGGATACTCTCTCCTTTAGTTGAAACTCATGCAGAAGTATATAAATATGAGTTGTGTTAACATGTTTATTTTTTTTTTCTATAATCCCATCTATGACAATATTGACACATGAAATCTAACGTATGATCATATAATTAGTACAAAAAGTACAAAATATGACAATCATATATTCTAAGGTATTATCATGTTTGATAATTTTTATTTTTTTTTATTATATTAAATTTTTATTCATTTAAGAAATGATTAATAATTAAACAAATATATATCTAAGATTAAAAAATATATAATCAAGTATAAATACTTTATCATTCTCAGTCTCAAATAAAATCTTTCTTAAAACTTTTGATACTACAAAACAATAGTGAAAAGAAAATGATATCATAATTTAATTTTTTGAAAAAATATCTAATAAAAAAAAACTACTTGAACAGACATGAAAAAAAATACATGAAAAAAATTATCGAATTAAATATTATTATAATCAAAAGTTTAAAATAATTTATTATTTATTATAACATTCAATAAGAAAAAATAATAATAAGCAATGAATAATTACTTATAATATAATTAGTAGACCTTACGTTAATAACTAATGAGTCTAAAGCAAAAAGACTAATAGAGAGAATTACAATATCTAGATAACAAGTATTTGTTGCTACTTTGGGGAGTTCCATTTATTCCTCTCTCTAAAAAAAGTCATGGTAAAAAAAATTTATGGGGAAGATTAAATGATTCAGATGGTAAACCTATATCAATGAATAATCTATAATATTCTCAGTCTCTAGTCTAGAAATAATCACTAACATTTTTCTCTAGTATGTCCATATTTCCTACAATGGGTATACCGCACTAATAATCTCTATCTATCACATGCCATGAGTAAGGATCATCACTATGCATACCCCCAAGGCCCACACTGTCACAACAAAGTCCTAATTTCCAAAAAAAAATTCATAGACCACATTGTAGATCAAATTCTACCTAAACAAAAAAAAAACTTCACAGAGCCTAATTAAACATACTCTAACCAAAAATTTTGATTTTCAAAAAATTGGCACTGGTGAGGACGGGGCCCACATGATAGCAGAAAGTGGCATCGAAGTGATATGGCAGTAGGTGATGAAGGTGCATTGTAGAGGTGACTTGCATCAGCACATTGTAGAAAAGATGGCACCAGTAATGAAAGAATTAGCTTTTGTAACAATAGTACTCGTTGATGCACAACAGAAGGGACTAACATTGACGTGTGATGGAGGTTGGTGAGGTTAGTGAGGCTGGTGAGAATTTGACCATGGTACATAAAGGCATAAAGCCCCTAATTTTTAGAAAACCCTAATTTTTAGAAATATCTCAATCTGATACAATATACAATCAAGCAATGAAATATCCAATAATTATAGAAAAATCTCAATAAAACTACAAGTGAAACATGAGTATATAAATAAAAATGTTGGGATGTGATTTTTTTATTTGTTGTTTTATTTTTTGTTTTTTTTCCTCTTTTATTAGTTGGGATCACTTGTCATGTAGTCTGCTCCAAACCATATATTACCTTCATTCCAAAATGATAGTCCGATTCACGTACTTCTTTAAAAATAAAAAGCCAGATAGCAGGAAAACTCTGACTGTATTTTTTACGAAAATCTTTTCGAGAGCTTTCGATTGGTGTATAATTTGATCATGTTATGTTACATATAGGATCTTCTAATTAAATCTCAAAACCAATTAAATTAAATGTAAACAGTAAACTTCAATGATAAATAACTGGATCTTAGATTCTTCAATGTCATCCAGTTCCTTCAACATCAGTAGGCAACTAAGGACATCAATGAGCTCATTGCTGCAGTGAAAAATTCTTTCCGGCAATACCCTTTGGAGAAGCTTAATGATGTTTTTTTGACATTTCAGAAGTGCATAAAAGTAATCAATGATAAATAACTAGATCGATGAGCCTTCCTGTGACTGTCAGTTGAAACCAGAAAGTCATCAATGCAGCAAAACTGACTTTACAAATAAATTAAACTTTACTTTATCATATCGGACCATCATTTCAGAATAAATTCTTGCACAATATCAAACTATCATTTCGGAATAGAGGCAATACATAATATAGTTGATATTATATCTTTCATAATATTTTTTGTGATTAATAAAATTGTATTATTTTCTTTTCCTTCTCATGTTTCCCTCCTCTCCCATCTTCAAGAATGTCACCATGGACGAAATCCTAATCAGTTATAACATGGTATCAGAGCTGCATTTCCATGAGTGAATGTTGGCGTTTGGTTGCATGAGCAATGGAGCACCTTCCTTTGGTGCTGACAATCAGGAACGTAGGCATTTCGAAGTGATGAAGGTAGCATTGACATACTATTGAGGCAAAAACCTATGTACAATAGTCTCCACAGGAAATTCAGTGATCCAGAAGCAAAAGGCAACATTTAGCAATAGTCTCCATGATGATTGATATGGCAACGCTGGTACAAATATGACATAGCAAGTGTAATTACATAGGTTAGAATACATTAATTGACCATGATGAGATGACTTATCATACAATTTGGACAAAATCATGAGAGAAGATCGTTAGATTAGTATATATATTAACATGTTAGAATACATTGAAACGATTTATCAACCATATTTGCAGCATTCTTTATATGCATGCATTGAAAGAGCGATATAATAGCTTGTATGTTTAAATTCTTAGTGAGAAGATATTTTTGTTTCTCTCATAAATTTATCAGATGGAAACTCAAGTATTTATAATTAAATCGATCATAATTAATATAAGCAATCATAGCACTACGATGTCTTAAACACTAAGTGTTGTGAAAGAAAAGAGAGACCTACGGATGTATTCAGAGAGGATGAAAGTCGCAGTTACATATTTTTTTTCTAAGCAGTTCTTTACGACATTACATTGCAAGCTATGGTGAACTTTTCTAGGTTTAGAGGTTACAGCATAAAACTAACCAACTCAAACTCGATTCTTTACGACTACATCTATTGGTCTTATTATACCTACATTTCTTTAAGAAGAGTTTGTCAAACCTTTTTCTATTTGATGCTAATGGTTTAGGCCAAGATACTTCTATGTCCACCACTCTTTGCATCTGCATCTATTGTGAGTGTTATTACATGTTATACTTAAACAAAATAACACTATTTCCTTTGTAGATTCTAAAACTTAGGATATTGTTGTCATGATCAATGACGCCAATATACAAGTTAGTGGACGTAACAATATTAATTTTGGATCTTTTCTTTTAACATATATTTTATATATCATAATTTTATCATAATTTATTTGTTATCAATTACTTTATTATACAACAAGTTATTATATTATTTTCTCTTCATTTAATATCTATATACAAGATCGGCTAACCTACAAAATTTGATGATTGAGCGAAATTGAGTGAATTTATTATTTTTCACCAACATTAACTCCTACAAATGTTTGTATACTATTAATCAACTAGTGATGCACTCTCATCTAGAATATCTATCATGAGATAAGCTAGTAAATTTGAAACCAAATATTTAAAAAATGATATCAATTAATTATGAAGTATATCAAGTAAAAAATATACTAGAACTTCATACTAATACCACTAATACATCAGGAATATACTAGAAAAGATATATTTTATCTAATTCACTAAAATAGTTGAAGATCACATAGAATGATCATATATAATGACTTAAAATATTTTCTAATTTTTGTTAATAATTATACTTGATATACATAATTAGTAATATTTATGAAAAGAACTCAATTTTTTCTATCTTGATATAATTTTAGGAAAAAATAAAAATTCAATTCAAATATGACATTAAGATGTTGAGATTTGATAATATTTTAAAATATAATTCTCATTAATTTTCTTGTTTATTTAAAAAGTAAGAGATAATTCATTAAACATCTAAGAGAAATAACTAATATCTGATTAAGAAAATTAAGACACTCCTACTATCTAAGAATATTCCTAAATATTTTTAAAGAAAAATAATTTTAACTACTAACTTCTTAATCAATATATATCTTTTTATGTTCTTTTTGATCATATTACATTCCAACTAGTATACCTAAGAGAGAGATTCTTTCATCTTACACCTAGAATTTTTGGTGTGCATTTTATTCATGGTCTCTCTCCAAGAAAAAAAAAAGATGATTATGTATGTCATCAAGTAGGTCTTCATTGGATACTCTAATATTCAGAAGAAATAAAAATGAGAATAATCAAAAACTATGAGAGTCATTACGGGTGTTTATGTAATATTCTTCGAGGACAACTCCTTCAAAAACTCAATCAAAAAGTATGCACTTTCAAACAATCAAAGTGATAGGCTCAACCTCATGTCCAAGTTGTTACTCTTCTCTTAGGTTATAATCATTGACCATGCTCATATGCTTGCACCTAATACTACTATCACGGCTAGCTTTGAGAAAAATATTAACACCTCACTTAGGTTATTTGCACCATAGAAATGAGTCTAATATAAATATTCCATTAAAAGCGAGATGTCACACCAAGAGAGAGATGAAAATTTGGAAACTTGATCATCATGACCTAAAAGTATATACAAGAAATATATTTAATCTTCCACAGATAAGTTTTATGTCGCATCTATTGATCTAGTTTGAAATAATAACTTGGACCTTCTGATAATACTATAAAAGAAACTAAGAACGACTTCTACTTGGTATCCATTACCTCAAGTATGTCATTATCCTTATTTTGATACTATAGCCTAGTTTCTTGTCCTCCTTTGATAGCTATAGGATCGCGGGCACTTTCTAAGTCACTTTGTAATCCAGGATAGTGACATATTATATTGGATGAAATAAGTACAATCACATCTAATAATACTTATAATTTCATTCCAAAATCTTTAGGTAAAATAGTAATAAAATATATATGGTAATAGAGAGATTTTATATAGACATTTGGTGTTGACAAATAAAAATTTTTTCTCCTAAGATCAAAATAATCACCACCAAGTTGCTAATTTATATTACAAAATTTTACACAAATTATGGATTAGCTAGATATAAAAAAAATATTATTCCAAGATAAAAAAATATTTATGTAGCAATCATTAGGATTCATTATTTCTAAGAGCTACGTATGGAGTGTAGATTGTGACATATCCTTTATAGCTTGAACTTTGAAGTAGTCTCCTAGAAAATTGTTTAAAAGATTTTTCTTAGTACTTAATACTTATCATATTTAGTCTTAAGAAATATGTGTTTGACAATTCATTAATTTTCCAACATATATTAGAATGTCAATATATGATAATAGTATACATCTATAATATTTTGATTACATATGATAATCAATTAAATATATCTCAGCTAAAATTATTATTAGAAATTGAGATTCATTTAAAGGATTTTTGGTGGTACAAGTATTTCATAAATATTAAAGTTGGATACTAAGAATATACAACTCTTATTTCTCTGAAAGGATATATCTTAAATATTTTGTATGATCTTAATATGTTGGGATATGTGCATGTTGAATTACCACTTGATTCAAAAATAAATTTGCCTATTTATGTCGATTTACCTGTTGATTCCACTAAATATAAATGAATCATTAAAAAATTAATATTAACTGTTAACAATGAATATGTCAAATATCACTTATGTTGACAATATAATTAGTCATTTCATACATTATTTCAAAGACTTAAGTAGATATAGTTCTAAGGATTCTCTGATACATGAAGTGAGCTCCAAGATATGAGATTTCATTCAGATATCAAGGGCATAAGCAGATATAAGCACATTCAAATTCCATGTGGGTCGGGCAGCCCATACATGGCACGAGGCATGACCTGATTGAGTCGTGTCTAGCCTAGTACATCACGATCCAGAACCATGCTTAGACTCAGGATATGTCAGCCCGCGGAATAGTTCGTGTCGTGCTAAGCCAGGAAGTGTCATGCCTCGTGTCAGGCCAAGCAATACCTGAGTGCATGGCACGTTGGCATGGTCCACCAGCACGAGTGCCATGACACAGGACTAGGGGTATAACCAAGTCAAACTACTCGCAAGCTACTCAGAGTTTTTTTCATTAGAAGCTCACTCAAATATATTTATTAAGTTTAACGAGCCAAGCCCAAACATTATTTTGAAGCTCGTAAGTTAAACAAGCCGAGCCCGAGAACCCTTGGCTCGTCAGCTCGTGAAGAAGCTCACAAATATGCTCGTGAATAGGCTCATGAACCAGGCTCATGAACAGGCTTGTGAACCATGCTCATGAACAGGTTTGCGTAGAGGTGTCAAACGAAACGTACCAGCCCGACCCAGCCCATTTTTTTCAGGCCCGACCGTGCTTTTATGCCGGGCTAGGCATGATTTTGTGGGGGTTCAACCTAGCACAGTTCGCCGATTTAGGCCCGGTCGGGTCAAACCCTAACCTTAAAAAAATTAAGGTTTCAGCACCCCCGTAACCCTAATTTAAAAAAAAATTGATTTCAGCACGGTGTCGTGCCTGGCCAGGCCAGGCACGGCACGAGGCCCGATTGACCTCGGCACGGCACGGCACTATTGTGCCGTGGTCGGGCACGGCATGAGTCCGAGCACGGGAAATTTCCATGCCAAGCTGGCCTAGGCACGGCTAAACCATGTCGTGCCTCGTGCCGGGCCGGGCTGGTCCTGCCCGGTTGACACCTCTAGGCTTGCAAACCAGGCTCATTAACAAGTTCATGAACCAAGCTCATAAGCAAGCTAGTGAACCATGCTAATGAGCAAGCTCGTGAACATGGCTCATGAGCAGGCTCATGAATATCACTCATGAACCTGGCTCGTGAGCAGGCTTGCAAGCAGTCTTACCATTTACGAGCCTGTTCAACAGCTATTCCTATAACCTATCCAATAAAAAGATTCAACATGCTCATGATTCGTGAATAAGCTCGTGAGTCGTGATTCAACAAATTATTCCTAATTATTTTGACACTTTCTATTCGATAATAAAAATCAAAATTCAATAGCTAGGACTAGGGTTTAATGTTTATGTCATTTCTTCTCCATCTCCTTGACGACTCTATAACTCTCTAGTTTGTTTCTTCCAATTCCATTCATTTTCTCTTCTCTTGTTTGGATTTACAAAAGAATGCATTATTCATCACTTGTTGTAGATCAAACATGTCTGTTTGATGTGATAATCTTGTTTGAAGCATGAATGGATTAGTCAATACTCATTATAATGTGTGATGTGTGGCATATTACACAAAAAGAAATACTTTTTAACTAATGGGAAATTTGGTTCTCAAATTTTTTTTTGTATTTGCTTAAATATGCCCCCAAATATAATTATAGATATAGACTGAGCCAATAACCGAATGTGACAGAATTAGTTCTTGATTTAGGACAACATAGGAAGTGAGCAAAGAAGTTTCCAAATACAATGTGCATTTCATTGCTTCTTTAATCATCTTCCAGGCTTTTTTTATATTTTTATTTTTCTAATTATTTTAATTTCTACTAGATTATTGGAACAGATAGTTTGTGATAAATTTTATCAAAAAAATATTAGACAATCATTCTCCAAATCTATTATCCCCATAAAATTCACAAATAAGTCTTATAATGAACATTGTTGCGGTCGTTGATGCAACACATGTTAATTTAAATAAAAAAAAAATACAGCATCTACAAGTGTCAGTGTTGATAGAATTGTTAATATTGAAGATACTCAAGATGATAACTCCAAGTGTGTAAAAAAAATCACCTACAAAGTGTGAAATTACTTTAAAATAGTCACTCTTCCTAACAAATCACAGAATGTAGATATAAAAATTAACTAATCAAAAGATTTTATATATGATTGTCACTTCTCATTTCATTAATTCAAATTGGAAACTTCAAAAACATGTTCTCATTTTTTACAATATACCTTCCCCTCATTCAGGAGTTACTATTTGTGATGCATTAAACAAATATTTGATTGATTGGATAATAATGATTGATAATACATCTTACAATGATATTGCTATTCACATATTGAAAGAGAATCTTTCATATAAAAATCAATTTCATCTCAGTGAAAAGTTATTTCATGTAAGATGTTGCGGCCATATTTTAAATCTTAGTCCAAGACGAGTTATATCAAATTAAAGAGTTTATTAAGAATGTGCAGAAAAATATTAAGTTTGTAATACAGTTATGGAGTCATCAAATTATTTTTAGGGATATTGTGAAGAAATTAAAGTTGCCTTCAAGGCAACTTATCCTAAATTGTTGCACTAAATAGAATACAACATATTTTTATGTTATCAAGTGCTTTAGTGTTAAAGGATGTATTTCTAAGAAATGCACAGAGAGATTTAAGTAAAATGTTATTGCCTAGTGAAGGGGATTGGATGAAAATTACAAAAAGTTTGCTCTTTTTTAGAAAAATTTAATGAAGTTACCAAAACTATTTCATGTATTACATAATTATTTTATTTCACTAGTATTTTATCATTTTTTTTATTTACATGCTTTTAAAATTTATCAATTACAACTTGATAATATCATACATATTTCTTATAGGTTCAAAATATCCAACATCAAATCTATTTCTTCACCAGCTTTATAATGTCGAAAAGTTATTAGATGAGAAATACAATGCTAAAAAATAACTTTATGCACTACATAGTTAGGAAGATGGAATATAAGTTTAATAAAAATTAGGAAGATTGCAATTTATTAATTTCTTATGTTGCAGTCTTAGATCCTAAAAATAAGATGTAATTAATTGATTGATATTTTCCTTATATTTATTCTGAAGTTGATTAAATTGAGCATGTTCTACTATTCATAAGAGATTATGCATGTTTTATAAAGATTATGAAAAAGAAGTGTTGCAGTTTTTTATGTTTTCTTGTTTATGATTATAATAGGAACATCCATAAGTTGCATCAATCATTTATTTTTAAATTTATAGTCTTGGGGCCTCCATTCCATTGAATGTGTGAGGTTTATTATATAAATTTCAATTTATTATATTTTGCATCAATTACTTATTCCTCTAATAAATCATTATGAACTAGCTTTTGTTACCATATGGGCTAAAAAATAAATGCTTAATTTACATTTATCCTATAGAAGATCTCATTTTCAACAAATTGCAAAAAAAAAAAATTTCAAATGCCAGTTAATCAAATTGAGAAAATTGATTTAGACCTTCAATTTTTCAAAAGCCAAAAAAAATACTATTCAATACCCTATTTTTAGAATATTATTTTATTTTCATTCATGATGATAACATATTATGTTGCAAAAATTTCATGTTATTATTTATTATAAAACTTGAGATTTAATTGCTTAACCATAAGGAAAACTTGTGATGAAATATAAATGCGTGTGCAACATCAAGGGTCAATCATGATAAAAAAATAAATCAAGTTAAGAGTCTAAAATTAGACAAGAATTTTGATATAAACATATGAAAAACTAATAGGACATTTACTCTCTAATAATCAAGACAACATCAATTAGAATATATGTTTCAATTATAACACACATAAATGATTAATTTATTCAAAGCATGCGATAGAAAAATTGGACAAATAATATTGCTTGAACTTGGTCTTCTTATAGTTTTGTACTTAGATGATAATAGTTAAAAATATTTGATAGAAAATAATACGGTAATGATTGATCACCTTGTGCTGCATGAGTTATTAGAGGTCATTCCTTGGTATGGTGACATGTACTTTCATCCAAAATTAATAAGTATTTAATTCAAAACTCATCAGATACAATATATTTAATTTTTGAGGCAAGATTGTAAAGAAAATAATATCTCCCAAACCCCCACGATAGAGTAAATTTTGTGCATTGGATACGACCTCCTCCTAATGAATCATTTTCATGCTTTTAATATACATCATTTTTTTATATATATTTTATATCTTAAAAAAATTAGAGATAACGGGTTTAAGACTCAAGACACAACTTTGCTGATTTTCAGAAATAAGATTATTAAAATATTAATCTCTGCCAGAAGTCATACTAAGCAAGAGTCGTGCAATGGATATGACCATTATACCCCAAAAGATTTATAAATTATAAAAAAATATATATATGTGTATTTAAACCACAATACATTGATATAATCAACCAGCCCATAAACATTACTAGGGCACACTACTGAACTGAAGGATGTGTTTCAAACTTTGCACTTTCATGTGTTTTTGTATTAGTATTCATATGAGTGTCCATAGAAATTTAGAGTACTCCACCTGACGTTGATGTGAAGTACATCATTACATGTGTGTGTGTGTTTGTTCTTGTGTGTGTGTGTGTGTGTGTTTGTGTGTGTGTGTGTGTGTTTGTGTGTGTGTGCGTGCTCGCGAAATCTCCACGGAACATGAACTTATCTTTTCATTTCAATGATATCAAATAGGTAATAGGTGTTTGTGTTTCCATCAATATTACCATAATCCACCGACAATGCACCCCTGCAAAGATGGAAGCTCCACGGAACATGGCAAATGCAACATAAAACTTCCACTCGCTGACAGGCCATGGTTTCTTCTGCAATAGAAACATGTCCAGCATAAAAAGCTCTTTAGCAAGAAATATGGAGAGTTATAGCACATCTGTTAAAAGTACCTAAATAAGGAGTTCAGAAATTTCATCTTTTACGAATAATTTTGATGCAAACAAAATTTCAGAAAACAAGTTGAAGCTGTGCAGAATTTCTTACAGAAGCATAACAGTATTGACCCAGATACTCTGCTAGAGAAGGGATCCCTTCTGGAATACCAACAGATTCGAGACCCTTCCCGAGATGCTTATTATTGAGGTTAGTGTCCACTATGTAAGCCTGCCAAGAAAAGAAGGAAAAACCAACACAGCAATATCAGCAAGTGTCAGTCCCTGGATTACAAAAAAAGGCATGTGATGCTGGAACTCAATAAAATCATCAGTTCAACACAAAGAACACAGGGAACATAACTTTAAAATGATTTCGAACAAAGAACTACTGAAACTTAATCAATACCAAACAGTTAAATGCAACATCGCTCATCTGATTTCCAAGTGTAGACAGTTCCCAATCAAGAATGCCAATCACTCGGTCCTGCAGGGTTATTATCACCAAAAACAAGTTGCATGATCTCCAAACGATTATGCATTAAATTTAAAATCTAATATTTAACAAATCTGCATCAAAATGTGAATCAACATATGGGTTCAAATTTGCATTTTCTTATTTATGCATATTCAGCTTGTACTTCTTTATTTTCAGTCATAATGAATAAACTGTGTTAATTTTTCTACAATAATTTTGCATGGCATCTTAGCAAGTTTAATAAAAAAAAGAAAAATTAAAATGGCCTATTGTTATCGAGCTTGCCTGAACAACAATAGCGAATATTTTAAATGTTTTAAAAAATTATGTGAACAATTTCTATTGATTGAGAGATCTTCAATATAAATCCGACTGTGTGGATAATTTAAAAAGTATCCAATCCAAGCAGAAAGATGGGAACTATTCCCAAAGAACAATCATAATTCAAACGATGAGAAAAATAAATAATGTACTATCAGATTCACTAACAAATAACACTAAACTGGCTTCAACATCAAATATTACATATTTGTAACTTTTTTTCATGGTCCATAAAGTGTAACATGGTTTGGAAATAGTGGTGAGAGTTTGACCTGGTGAGATAATTTATAATTAGGAATTGTGACAGGTTACAAGCAGGTGTGATAATTACTTGTCATTCAAGAGTAATAATTATAGTGAAATTGGAGTTAATCTGCCTTTGAGAGAATCACTCCTCATTTAAGGGTTAGATTTGGAGTGAATTTGTCTTTCATGTCACATTGAAGATTTATTATTAGGAATTAAGGGAAGTTAAAAAAAAGTATGATAATTTAGGATGTCTGGCATGGGCCGGTAGCCCGCTTGTTAGGATTGACTTATACTTCAGTAGCTATCTCGAGTGACAAACACAATGAGAAGGTGATCAGTATCATGTCACAATATGTGCCTGTCACGGCATGAAAACATGATGTTGCGATTGAATTTACTATCACGACATGAAAAATGGATGTCATAACATAGTTTAGTATTATGACATAAAAACATAATATTATGATTGTATTTAGTTCCACGACATGAAAATAAGATATTATGACACAGTTTAATGTCACGACATTGAAACATGGTGTCATGACATAATTTAGTGTCGCAACATGAAAACATTCTGTCACTGACTTATATAATTTATTTTTTGTAAAAACAGTGGATTATAAATTTACATGGATGCATTGCAATACAAAATAGTATATTTGTTTTCTTTTTTTTTTTTTTCTTCTTCTTCTTCTCTCTCTCTCTCTCAAAGTTCAAAGAAAATCCAAGAATTCATCATCAAATCCTATAATCGATCCTAACATTTAATATCATAGCAAGGTTGAGTAGATCTAGGATTTATATCAAAAAATAACAAATTCATGGCTATAAAGAATCGAGATAAAAGAATTTTCTAAGAATAATTTCAAACTCAAGAAATTGAAGAGAAAAAAACCTGCTAGTCAATAGAGATTTTTAAATTATAATTGAAGATACAAAGCAAAAAAAAATCAACGATAATAAAACAAGAAAAAAACCAATTGAAATTGTAAAATGAAAAAAAAAATTGATTGAAAAACCTAAGATTTAATTCGACTGTGTCTTGCAAATAATGTTTTGATAAACATTTCTAATAAGAAAAGAACTATAGATTTATATACAAAACTGAAAACTCTATCACATTAAGTCTTTTGTGAATAAATTATTCTTGATGAATAAGATGCACAAGTTACACATGGATGATAAAGCAACTTTCTTTGCTCATTTTCACGAGTTTGACACTTTGATTAGTAGGTATTATCTATCAACTATGAGATCAATGATGATAATAAGACTGTTATCCTCTATTATTTATTATCTGACTCATAAGATAATCTGATTATTACCATAAATAGCAGTACAACATAACTATCATATGAGACAATTGTTTCAGCACTTTGGTCTAAGGATATGTGGTGACAAAACACGAGGAGTTCCTTGAAAAAAATTTTGTTTGTGAGAAGAATGACTATATAAATAAATTCAAAATAATATGAAATAAAACAAGATCAAAAAGTTTTGATAAATTGAAGTTAAATGTTGAAAATACAGCAAAAATGAGTATATCAAAAGGACTGTAAGAGTAAGAATGGCTCAAGGGATAAAGAGAAATCTATTAAAATTTTCCACATAGCAACAGCATGTATAACCCATGGTGATGAAGATGCATGATTCATTGATACAAGAGCCTTTTATCACATGACTCCACATCAAGGATGATTATGTCAATATGAGAGTCATGATGAGGAACAGCTCAACAACGAAGATAGTTGGTCGTAGGAATATAAAAATAAAGATACATAATGAGACAATTAAATTTATTTTGAATAAGATACACAATCCAAATTTCAGCAAATTTTGATATCAGTCAGTATAATCGCAGATGAAAGAGTCTACACTTGCAGTGATCAGAAGTCATGGAAGATAGCCTAAGGAACAATGTTAATTGCTTGTGGAACAAGAACAAGGTGTTAAATTTTATATAAGCTGCTGACAAACACCATCAAATCTCTAGTTAATGACACTTATTTTAGAGAATAAAAAAATAAAAAAGAACAAACAATCCATGAGGAACAACATACTTCAGTCACGACATGGAACCATTTTGTGACATCAGAGACAATGGCATATTAATGAGAAAAGCCAGGCAACTGTATCCTAGAATAAAATAATAGAAAAAATGCCAGATTATTCAGAAGAAATTGAATTTTGTAAGTATTATTTTATTGGAAAACAAAAATGAGTAAAATATAAATCTACAACCACCTGATCAATGACAACATTGAATTTAATTCACGATTTATTAGGAAAAATGCTAGAGGCATCACTTGAGAGATCAAAGTATTATATGTCATTTATTGATAATTTTTCTAGGTATACATAAATCTATTTCATTAAAAAAAATATAAAGTATTGAAAAAATTTAATGAGTTCAGAATGTTAGTGAAGAACCAATTCAACAAAAATGTAAAGATTTTGTGCATATATATTGATACAAAGTATTTCTTGGGTAGATCAATTATGTGGGGGCATAGCATTGTAAGGCACAACACGATCAAGATAACATTACAACAAAATGAAATAACTAAAAGGCTAAATAAAATATTAACTGAGAAGACAAGGTGTAAGAGAAGTTGGATAGATTAAAGGCCAAAATTTTGAACTATAGCAATTGTCACAACATAATACCTAAAGAACTGAACTCCTATATCATCAGTGAAGGATCAAACACCATATGGGGTGTAGTGTGGAAGGTGGCCGGGTGTATCTAACCTTGAAGTCTTTGAGTGTGATGCACACATCCATGTGCCAAAAAATAAATAAATAAATTAGACTTCAAATCAAAAAAAAAATAGATAGATTTGTTGGTTATGAGGGGAATATTAAAAGCTACAAGCTTTGTAAACCAGAGACATGAACATTCATCTTCAATAGAAATGTCATTGAGTATAAGAGGTAAATGTGTCAGACGGACAAGGCGACCCGGGCTTGGCCTGGTTTAGTAGTGTCTGATCCAGCACGACATAGTCAAGAACCGTGCCTCGAGGTGGGCCGGACTACCCCTTGGCACGATTCATGTAGTGATTGGCCAGCATGATCCATGTCGAGCCAGGCACGACCCATGTGTCTGGCCTAACAACCAGATAAACCAACTAGGATGATCGCCCAGCGGGATCCACTACAACTAGTCACCTGGACCATTTTTAAAATTCGACTGCCCGTGTAGAGATGTCAGCCGGGTCGGGCCAGGCCGGCACAGAAATTTTCCGTGCCCGGACTCGTGCAGTGCCGAGGCCAACCGGGCCTCATGCCGTGCTTGGCCCGGCACGGTACCGTGGCCCGTTAACACGGTACCGTGCCGAATTTTTTTTTTTTTAAATTAAAATTACTTGGGCGCCAAATCCCTAAATTTTTTTAAAATTAAGGTTTCATGCTCGCCCAATTCCTAATTTGTTTTAGAATTAGGGTTTCGGGCGTGTCGAAACCCTAATTTTTTTTTAATTTAGGATTTGGCCCGACTGGGCCGAACCCGGCGAATCGTGCCGCGGGCCCGTGCCGGACTAAACCCCCAAAAAACCGTGCCGGGACAAGCACGGCAAGGTTACTGTACCGTGCAGTGCCTAGCCCGGCACGAAAGCCCGGCGGGCCTGGAAAAACGGCTCGGGCCGGCCCGATCCGTTTGACACCTCTACCCCCGTGATGGGGCAATCCATTTTTTTAAATGTGGGCCACATGGCCAATTGTAATTGGTTGGCCATGTGGCTGTTTTTTTACGCACGACACAATCTGCACGGCCATGCCTACAGTGCCAATGGAATTAGAACCTTGACATACACAGCATGGCACTGTGGCATGACAGTGCCGAGAAAAAATGAGCAGTGTCAGCATGACACAACCATTTGACACCTCTAATAAGAGGGAGCCTATTGTTAAAAATTACTTGAAAAGAGCTATACTACATATAAAAATATAAACACAAGCAAGAAAGTCAAGAAAGAGCTACCATAGTTGAGCACAAATGATCTTGATGAATAAGCAATGAAGGATACACCCACATTGTGCATATGTCTAAATGGATTACAAACTAACATGAAAGACATGTTGATTGTGCATATCATGGCCTTCATGTCACTGGGCGAAGAGCCTAACACTATGAAGAAGATAAGAGTCTTCAAAAAATAAAAACTAGAGATATCAAACGAGTCATGTCGTGCATATATAACCCATTTTGGCATAGCACGTGAACCAGAATGACAACCCAGCATGGCACGGCTGTCCAACAAAGTGTTAGGCCGTATCGAGCAATGTCGGGCATGGAGCAGGCCATACTGGTTTAGGTTGATTTGTGCATCACTTTTTTTGAATTTTTGAGGGGCTTGAGCATCACTATTAAATTTGAATATAAATTTAAATTTTAAATCACAATGACGAGAATGTGAGTTAATATTTTATTTGATTCAATCCAGATAAACGATTAATAATTTTATTTAATTTTAATAAAAATTAAAATATTAAAGGAACAAAAATATAATATAAATAATACATAAATTATATTTAAAAAATTTATATCGAAAATGAAAGTAATAATAATTACAATTCAATATCTAATACATCAAAAATATATCAATCATAATAAAATGAAAAAAAAATGAGACAAATAAATAAGTATTAGCACTGTAGTATAGTATAACTATCATATTAATCAATGATTAATTGGCATTTATGGTATAGTACTGCAGATAGAGATGTAAATCATCATTATCATGAATATGTTAGAAAATATAACTAGTACCCTCAATATTTTTGATTTTTATGTCTCATGAATCATTATCTGCTATCATCTGTTGTACCGTATCATGAATGTCGAACCTCTGGTACTTTTAGCCTTCAAGCATGCAAGTACTTTTACGATATTTAGTCACAATCTCGATCTTTTATATGAAATAATATTAAATGCCACAAAAAAAAGTAAACTCCAATGTTAAGTAAAAAACCAGATAAGTAAGTAAATTATATGTTATCTTAGATAGCATAGGATATGTAAATTTGTATAATTTTTACCATAATAAATTTAAAAGATGTCAAATGGATCGGTCAGGCCGGGCATGACCCAGGACATGACCTAATTCAACAGTGCCTAGCCCAGCATGGCACTGTTCAAAACCATGCCGAAACTCATGTCATGCTGGCCTGAGGCACGGTTCATGTTGTGCTGGGTCAGACAGAGTCGAGCCTTGTGTCGGGCCAAGCGCGACCCGAGTACCTAGCCCACATGCATAGTCCGGTCGCATGAGTACCATGCCTAAAGGTGTCAAACGGACCAAGCAGCCCAAGCCTGGTCCGAAGCCCGGCATGTCACAATCCAAACTCGTGTTAAGCAAACCCTCGGCACTAATCATTCATGTCGTACCAAGAGTTTTCGGCCCGCATGACATGTCAGGCACGACCCAGGTGCCTGACACATGGGCACGGCACATGCAACGATATGCGAGTGACGCCTGATGTGGAATGACGCGACGACGCCCAACAGAGAATGACATGGCGATGCCTAATGAAAAATGGCACGACAATGCCTGACAGGCAACGGCGACAAGGCATCGCCAACCCTAATTTCACTAATTTTATCTCAACCTAAAATAGGTCCGACCCAACCCAAACCAGCCTGAACTGACCAAACCCAAGTTGATTTCGGGGCACGAGCCATGCTGAGCCTATCATCTAGTAAACCATGTCGTGCTAGGCATGGCATGGTACTATAGCATGTCGTGTCTGGCACAGTATGCATGTCAGTTGGGCCTGAAAAAAATAGAACGGGCCAACCTAGCCCAACCCATTTGACACTTGTAACCTTGCCCCCGACCTTGGACCAGATATTGGGTACGGTCCAATCAAACTGCGCTCGCCCGCCTAATTTAAAAAAAAAATACTATTTTATTCGTAAAAACCTACCCTACCCACCTGGTACACATGGCAAATTTTTGTAATTAACATGCCACGTGGTTGGCTAGGTGCGTCCGCATTGGACAACCCAGGCACACATGGATACGCCTCCCCCATGCCCCAACCCGAACGATTCCACACCAAGGCCAAGGCCGAGACCGAGCCTCAACTCCGAGCCAAAGCCACTGGATCATCCAGAAGCTTTGGTTCTAATTTCTATTGGACAGCTAATAGTAATAAAAATATGAAGATCTAGGCCATTGGATTCACTTCTATTTGTTAGGGCAAAAGATTCGATGGCTATCAAATTTCTGTCTTATTTAAATATTCAAAAATTAAAAATATATATTTTTTAAATCTATATAAATGAGATTAGAGATTTGAATTTTTCATTCAAATCTCTCAACTCTTCTCTCACTCTCCTCCTTCTCTCTCGTCTCTCCTCTTGGTCTTGATTTTCTCTCTCTAAAGCTAGAATTTATAGTTAACTTTAGAATTTTTTTTTTGTAAAAGTTAAAAAATGAGCTATATACATGGAAGGCAGAATATTTGGGTGCGGACTACAATATTTTTTCTCTTCTCCATAAACCTAAAGCTAATTGAGTATTATTTTTAAATTTTTATTTAATTTTTATTTAATTTTTTATTTTTATTTAATTTTTAAATTTCTTTTAATATTAATTAATTTTTAATTTAGAAATTATAATATATTTCATAAAGTTAAAAAATTAACAAAAAATAAATAATAAATTTAATGATAACAAAATTAAAATTAACGTAAACATAAATAATATCTATTAATGATAGCCATACAAAAATATCTGAGATCAAAATCATATTTTCTCTCATGATCACGAATCAAACTCAGATATCAAAATAATAAAAAACTAGAAAAATATCTATAATTTGAACTAACTTTAACATAAGATAAAATAAAAATATTAAGGATATCAATAAAGAATTAATACAATACAAATATTATAAAAATATATATACATATATAAATGTGTATGAAATTGGGCACCTAAAGAAGCATATCGATCATTAGACTAAAATATAAGATACATTAGATCCTAGGCAAACTCAATTGAGCGGTAAAATCTTTGAGGCTAAATCTAGTTCAACTTATATATTGATCTCATTTATATATGACAATGATTTAGGAAGAAAATACATGGCCAAATTAATCATCACAATAAGTCTTCCGATTAGATTTTCAAAAAATCTAAAGATAATTAATATCATAAAGACTTATTTTCAGCCTATATATCATAGAATTTTTAGGTCTATATGTAGGAATGATATATTAAAATATTATAGGTTATAAAGACAAATTATAACTAATAAATTTAGGCAAAATAGTGATGTGGTATCCGTGATATATAATATCTAGACTAGTCATGATAATTCATCTTTTGCATGTATCATCATCCACTATATAGATTTTAAATAAATACTTAAAAAAATTTTAGGATATTTAAAAATTCTTCATCCTTATGATAGTTCTTTCACATATGAGTGCATAAATGTATCGCATGTATCTAACAATTGAATAGTCATTAACACATTTGTTATGATCATTAGAGATGAACTATTGAGAAAAATTTTTTATGTTTGATGAATATGTCAGCTCATTAATCTGACAACAAGCAAGGATAAAGATTATTTCCTCTACTTTAGAAAAAATACGTAACTCACTAAAATATCTTTAGATGTCTAGCAAACAATAGGAGTTTAAAGGTATCAAACAGGTCATGTCATGCCGACATGTCTCAATTTTTGGTGGCCAAGTTGAGTCATCGTCCCATGCCCAGCACGGCACTATACTGCAGTCATGTCGTGCCTAGCATGGCACGACTCAATAATGGTTGGCCTGGCATGACCCAGCATGGTCCGCCATGGCGAGGCAAGGCTCGTCGAGCCTTAGTTTGGCTGGATTCAAGCAGGATCATGCTAGGCCATGCCGAGACAAACCCGAATATTCCAGCCTAGCAAAAAGCTAAGATAGTAGGACTCTGAGACCGACTCGCACTCGACTCACCATGACCATCTCACCCATACGCCACACCAATTGCAAAATTGTGCTTGTGGAATAAATTTTTAATTTTATTTTTTACAAATTGTATAGTTTAAATTAGTCTTTAACTTTATGAGTTGATACATTACATTTTTACATAAATCACAAAAAAATAAATTCATTAACACAAATAACAAAATATAATAAATAATCAAAAATTTTAAAAAATATATATTTATCATTCAATTCAAAAAAAATAAAATAAAACAAAATCCCAACTCACAACACAATAATAACATAAAATAAAAATTATTAAATTTAATCATGATAAATGCAAGCTCAATCCAAATGTCAACCGATATAAGTATGTAACTGATCATCACGTAAGCGTCTGATAATATCACTAGTGGTGGTTCAACCTTCTCAAAGTCTCATTAGCCATTATTTATCAGTAACTTCTTCGCTATTATTATAGTACGATCCTGGATGCTCAATCTTAAATCATCTCACTCCATCATGCATACTAATGCCTCGACGATATTTGATAACAGACTTAATTTTGTATCCGCAATCACATTAATTACAATAGAAAAAATAGACATTGATGCTACGCTCAAGACTAGAGTCAATAAATTTTATGTCAACTTAGACGGACAACATTATATGTAAACTCATAAAATTTTTACCATTGTAAAATAGCAATATTCTTATTATTATTATGAGATAAGATTGAGCAGTAATCAATATCTAAGTACTGTGACAGCTTACTCCTATTCGACAGTTCACCTCATCATTTCCTCCTCACTAACTGAATGGAGAAATAATCTTTGAATATGATGTTCATGTCGGTACTCGAAGTCTAACAACAACTACTACCATATCTAGTATCGTAGTATGTAAATAACTCAATTAATTTTTCATGAAAAAATGCTACAAGTTGGTGTTCTTGGTTCATACACAAAAATATGTATGTCAAAATATTTTCTATCTCATTCACTTTAACTTTAAGGTCCGTGCATGCAAACAGATAATAGAGAGATGAAATGATGAACTGATACTTTAAGTATTTGATTTTCATTTTAATAATCATGTCACTAAATGTCAAATCATCTCTAAACTTCTTAAATATATAACTGATATTGTATATACACATGAATACAATACAAGTGGTAAGAATATAAACTGATGAATACATATTAATTGTGTCATATAAAATCTTCAGGAATTTAATAGATGAAATTCTTATATTTTAGTCTACATCATCAATAATAAGTTCATCACTCTTATTATTAATGTAATCGAATATTACATGTTATTATCCAACACATGACTCCAACATCAGAGATGTGTAATTCTAATGATGTCTCACATCTATTTAAAATTTTTTTTTCTTTAGACCCACAGACAAATAGAGACTATAAAATCCTTATTATCTGCTAGGTATCCAAATATATTTTAGGGAATTATATACTTTTTCTAAAGCATAGAAAATAACTTTCATCCCCGCTTACATTATAAGGTTAATGACGTAATACATACATCTAACGTGAAAAATCTCTTCTAATAGCTCATCTCTAATGGTCCTAACAAACATGTTAAGCTATTCTATTATTAAATACAATATCAAATGTGATACTATATATTTTATTTTGAATATTATATTCTCCAAAGATCCTCATTATACACTGATATATGACCAGAATATCATGAAGATGAAGAACCTCTAAAAATTATAATATCTTTTTATTACGTGTCTATTTAGAATCTATATAATTGGCAATGATGCATACCATCGCGACTAGTCTAGATATCAGACATCAATGATACCACGTTATTATATTGCCTAAATTTATTAGTTATTATTTATTTGTGTAACTTATAAAATTTTAATATGTCATTCCTATATGTGAATCTAAAAATCTTATGATATACAAGCTGAAAATAAGTCTGCATAATATTGACTATCCTTTAATCTTCCGAAAATATAATCAGAAGAACCATCATAATGATCAATTTAGTCATGCATTTCATCTCTAACTCATTATGGTATATAAAGGAAATCAACATAAAAATTATAGTAGACCTAGCATCAAAGACCTCATCGCTCAGTTAGATTTACCCAGGATATAATACATCTTATTTTTTAGTCCAATGATTGACATGCCTCTTTAGGTGTGCAGTCCCACATGCATTTTTATATATATATATTTTTTTATAATACTTGCATTATGTCAATTTTTCATCGATATTCATAACATTTATATTTTGTATTATATTAAAGTGAGTACAAATAACATATGTTCTTCTAATTTTTTATTTTTTTGATGTTTGAATTTGAGTCGAGACCATGAAAGAAAATATTATTTCAACCTCAGCCCTTTTCGTTTAATTATCATTATTAATATTAATTATGTTTATATTAATATTAATCTCATTATCATTAAATTTACTTTTGTCATTTTAAATTTATTTTAGTTTATTAATTATATTCTAAATTTTAATTTCTAAATTAAAAATAATTTAATATTAAATTATTAATAAAAATAAAAACTAAATAAAATTTAAAAAATAATACTTGTTTATAGAATACCAAATATGAATAGGATAGAAAAAGTCACATTACCCGTACTACAGCTCATTGTCCTCTATCTGCACCCAAGAGCAAAGCCAAAGTAAATAGCAAAATGCCAAAACCGAGAAAAGAGAAAGAGACGAGATAAGACGAGAGAGAGAGAGAGAGAGAGAGAGAATTGAGATAGAAAGGAGTTAAAGTGTGAGAGTGAGAAATTGAGAATGCAAGATTAAGAGAGAGGAGAAGAAAGAAATATAATAAAAATTTTAAAAAGAATTTTTTAAAAAAAAATCTTTTTAAAAAATTTTTTGAATTTTTTTTAATGATTAAATAGGGCAGAAACCCAACAGTCATCGGATCTTCTGTCCTAGCAGTTGGAAGTGCATCCAACGGCCTGTATGCACTAATTTATTTTGTAAATTTGGACTATTCCAGAAGATTCCATCGGCTAGAGGTAGGGACTTGGACATTTGGCTCAGGCTTGGCTCGGGCTTGGCTCGGGCACTCGAATGAGAAAGAGAGAGGAGGCGTGCATAGCCCATCCAAGTGGGTGGTGGACCTAGACCATGCCACACGGATGCATTCACACAAGCATGGCAAATTTTTTAAAAAAACCATAACATGTGCAAAAGGTTGGGCATGCATTTTATTTTTTTTTAATATTATTTTTTAAAAAAAAAAGAGGTGGGTCGAGCAAGGCACAATCAAAGCTTGCCCAAAACTAGAGGTATCAAACGAGATGTGTCGGGCCAGCCTGACCCATTTTTAGCCGGCCAAACCGTACTTTTGTGTCGGGCCATGCACGGCACGGTCACCGTGCCGTGCCTGGCCCGACACAATTCTGTGGAGGTTAGCCAGACAGGGAGCCCACAGCATGAAATCATGGGGTTCGGCCCGGTCGGGCCGAACCCCTAATTTAAAAAAATTATGGTTTCAACGCGCGCCGTAATGCCGCCGTGTTGTGGACCTATACGCCATCGCACCGCTTCGCAGCCAAACCCGTAATTTAAAAAAAATTAGAGTTTCGGTGCATGTCATCGCGCCATCGCACCACCGCACCGCCAAAACCCTAATTTTAAAAAAAATTAGGGTTTCTCATCTCGTGTCGAGGTACCGTGCCAACGAGCCATGGTACCATGCAGGGCCAGGCACGGCAAGAGGCCCGGTTGACCTCGGCACGGCACAGCACGGTTGGTGCCGTGGACAGGCACGGCACAAGCACGGGCACGAGAAATTTCCGTGCCGTGCCAGCCCAGGCACAGCCAAATCATGTCATGTCCTCGTGCCAACCGAGCCAGCCCGACACGGTTGATACTTCTACCCAAAACCTAGTCCGAGCATGGTTGCCTACCTTGTCGCTAAACTGTGCCTATAAGCCATGTAGCAGAGTCGTGAATGGCCCAGCTCGAGGCACAGCGCCCCTGGCCCGAAACCGCATGAGCAGTGGTCCGAGCTAGCACGACACGAGTCCAGACACAATTTTGAACCATATCATGCCAGACCATGCAAGGTTCAGTCGAACCGTGCCTTGGGCCGTGCCCGAGTTGCCCATCTCACTTGCCACCTCTACAAGAGTTTTGTAGTTTTTATTTATATGCAATGTTAGAAAAAAAGAAATTTCAAACGAATATGAGACATCATTTGAATTACACATAGCTAATATTTGAGTCATTTGTTAGATACAAACACATGATATCCTACTATGTTATTAGTAAAAGTGATGAGTTTATTATTGATGATAGAAATTGTGATATAAGAATTTCATTAATAAAATTCCTGAAAATTTTTTATGACATAACAAACATGTGTCCATCAGTTTACACTCTCACAACTTGTATTGCACTCAAGTACATATGCAATATTAGTGTCATATTTAGAAAGTTAAGGAAAGACCCAACCTTTTGTGATATAACTATTAAGATGAAAACTAGTTACTTAAATTACTAGTTTACCATTTCATCTCTTTATTGTCTAACTGTCTGCATGAATCCTAGTCCTAGAGTTCTTTACATATTACAATACTAAGTATGGTAGTTATTGTAACTAAGCTCCGAATACAGACATGTCCACCATATTTAGAGATAATGACTTCTCCATTCAGTTGACTAAGAAAAAATGATGTGGTAGACCATCAAATAGGAGCAAGAAGTATCAATACTTAAACACTGATTACTACTTAATCATAACACATAATGATAATAAAAACTTTGATATTTTATAATAGTAAAAATCATGAGTCCGCCTATTTCATGTTGTCTAAGATAACACGGAATCTACCGACTTTTTCGGTGTCAAGCATAACATTGAAGTCTACTTTTTCCATTGCAATCAATATTATTTCAGATAGGAAATCAAGACTATGACTAAATATCATTGAAGCACTACATACATAAAAGATTGAGACAATTTCTGGTTAGGCATCCAGGATCGTACTGAAACAAGAGCGGAGGAGTTGCTGGAAATAATAACTCGTTGAACTTTAAGAATGTTGAGCCCACCACTAGTAATTCCATCAAATATTTACATGATGATGATCAATTACATACATATACTGATTCGCATTAGGAATTGAGCTTGCATGTCGTGTCACATGATTATAATTGACATCCTCTGGGCACAACCCAGCCTGAACCAAGATGGCCTAGCATGGCCGAGCCCAAACCTGCCCAGACTCGGGTCGGATGGGATAGATAGGTCGTGTCGGTCCAACCATAATTAAGTCGTGTCGTGTCAGACAAAGCACGGTGACCCAATTGGGCCATCAAAAAATGAGTCATGCCAATATAATACGATCA
This sequence comes from Sapria himalayana, assembly GCA_029783825.1. Taxonomy (NCBI): domain Eukaryota; kingdom Viridiplantae; phylum Streptophyta; class Magnoliopsida; order Malpighiales; family Rafflesiaceae; genus Sapria; species Sapria himalayana. The sequence continues at coordinate 2,176,546 of JAREIK010002107.1, read as the reverse complement.
TTATGTCATAAGATGAGGCAGTAATCAGTATTAAAATATGAAATAGCTCTGTATTTTAGTTCTGACTAACTGAATGGAGAAGTCATCATCTCTAAATATGATGTTCATATCTATACTCAAAATGTGGCTACAACTATCATACCTAGTATCATAATTTATAGACAAATTAGTTAATTTTACCCCTTCCACCTTTACCCTAGGATCTATAGAGACAACCAAATAATATAAAGCTAAAATACAAGACCAATATTTTAAATATTTAATTTTTATCTCAATAGACATGACACTATATACATGATGTCCTCATTGCTTGTTAAACATACTATAAATATTACACAATAGAAATGAATACAAACAAATACACTTCATTGTGTTATAAAAAACTTACAAATTTTTCATAAAAGAAAATCATATAATTAATATGAATCATCAATAATAAATGTCACTCTTATAATTGATATAATCGGATATCATATGTTGGTAACCAACACATAACTATAATATAAGATAGGTGTAATTCCAATGATATCTCAAATCCATTTGGAAATTTTTTTTTGCCCCACAAACAAACAGAGATTAATAAACTTTTGTTGTCTGTTAGGCATCTTAAGATATTTTAGTAAATTTTTTAATTTTCCTAATTTAGGAAACATAATTTGCATTTTCGCTAGTACTATCAGTTTAATTAAGTGGCACATGCACATAACATGGAACATCTTACCTAACAACTTATTTCTAATAGTTCTAACAAATATATTAATAGTTCTAACAAATATATTAATAGTTATTCCATTATTACAAATATTATTAAAAGTTATACTAAATATTTTATTTTGAATTTCATATTTCTAAAAATCTACATCATACACTCATATATGACATGGTAATAATAAGGATAGATAATCTTAAAAAATTCCAAATTTTTTATTAAATTTTCATTTAGAATCTATATAATAAGTGTTGAGGTATACAAAAGAAATATCATCAAAATTAATCAATATATTTAATATCACGAACATCATATATACTAAATTTCCTAAATTTATTAATTATTAATTATTTTTCTAACTTATAATATTGTATTATATCATTCATACTTGTGAACAAAAAAATTATATAATAAACAGACTGAAAGTAAATCTATAACTAGATACTCTATTATTCTCCAAAAATTTAATCGAAAAAATCATGATCTTAATCAATTTGCTCATGTATTTTCTCTCAAAATTATTATGATATATGAAGGAAATCAACAAAACTGAACTAGATCTAGTTTTAAAGATCTCATCACTAAGTTAGATTTACTTCGAATCTAATATATCATATTTTTTGGTATATTGATTAACATACCTCTTTAGATGTTCAGTTTCAAAAATACTCTTACATGTATATATCTTTAGATAATATATAAATTATGCCAATTTTTTATCAATACACCTAGAATTTTTAATTTTTATTATTTTAAAGTGTATCCATATTACTGATATTCTCATAATTTTTTATTTTTTAGATGGCAAATAAATTTAGATCAAGACTATTGAAGAAAACATAATTTCAGTCTCATACCTTTTGGTAGGATTATCATTATTATCTATATCAATATCATATTCATTATCGTTAAATTTATTATGTGATATTTTATTAACTATTTATACTTATTAATAAGTTATGAAACTAAAAAAAATAAAACTCAAAAAATTAAATAACAAAAAAAATATTGTTACCACAAACAGCTTTGCTGTAAAAACTATATCACTTTTAAAATCTAACCATGTGGCAAGTTGAACGGGCACACCCACATCACCATCTATCTCATATAGAGGTGTCAAACAAGTTAGGCATCCTAACCTAGTTCAGTTGTGCATGGCCCAGCACGGCACAATCTAGAACCATGCTGGGCTTGGCTGCCCCAAGGCACGGTTCATGTCATGCTGGGGAGGCATGAGCCATGCCTCATGTCTGGACCAATGGCATGGTAAACCGAGCAATCTAATTTTTTAAAAACAATCGGTCACATGGCTGATTGTAAGTGGCCAACCATGTAAGCCAATCACCCATTACATTTTTTGCATTCACTATTTGGAACTTTTCAGCACGGTCATGCACTCAATTGTGCCACCATGTCGTGTTGGACCAGTGGACCATGCCACCAAGTCGTGTTGGACTAATGGACCATGCCACCATGTCGCTCTTGGCCGATGGACAGTGCCATCATGTCATGCCTAACACATCACAAAAATTTTACTATTTCATATCTGGCACGACATGATGGTATGGTCGTGCCTTGCAAAAATGGATCATGTCGGCATGAGATGACCCTTTTGAGACCTCTAATCTCAATTCAAAAGCATAAACTATAATTATTTTAAAAGTGAATAATTAAATAAATAATCACATAAAAATATAATATAGCAAATTAGAATAAAAAAAGAAGAAAGTTAAAAAGGAAGGCACAAAGGAGAGCGAAAGAGAGGAGATTAGAAGAAATTTAGAATAAAATTATTTAAATTTCTCTATTTACAAAGAAAAAAAATTAAAAATTATTTAAAAATTGTTTTTTTTTTATTTTTTTGCTTTTTTTATTTTTTAATGATATATGACCAGAATCATTTGATTCTAGCCAATGATTGATATGATTATTGTCATTTGATTCTAGCCAGTAGCCATTTGATATCAAATGATTGATATCAATCATTTGATATGATTGATATGATTATTTTTTTAATGATATTTTTTTAATGACATTTAAAAATTATTGTCATTTGATTCTAGCCAGTAGCCATTAGATATAATCCAAATGCCTACTATAATTTTGTTAAAAATAAAAATTTAAATATATCCAAAAAGGACAATGATTGATATGACCTGTCATTGTCCCTATCAAAGCCTGTTGTATGAAAATACAATGAGCAAGATAGAAGAGGCTGTCTAATAGTGACCAACCACATAAGCAGAATCTGACTTAGGTGGCCATTTTTAAAAAAAATGCACCATCCGACAGTCACCCAACTAGGCTAGAACATCAAGACCCGCCCATGCTCGACCCCAAGTCCCCAGATCGATGAACCATGCCACCGAGTCAAGCACGTAGGTCGTGCTTATCCTAGCACAAGACATAGCTCACACCAACCCAACAAAGCATAAGTTATGCAAAGGTCGATACGATCTTGGACCAGGCATGGTACTAAAACATGTGACAAACCAATCAAGACTAAACCATTCCGTGTTGTAGGCCATGCCTGGGCTGTCAAGCCTGATTGGCACCTCTAGTTGAAACAATGAGTGTCATGAAATAGGAGACACAATCATTAAAAAAATAATAATACTTGGAGCATGTGAAATTCCCTCGAATCAAAAAATTATTAAATGCAAGTGAGTATTCAAATAAAAGTAATAGTCGTTGAGAAGTTTCAGCTGTATAAAACTGAGACAAGAATAAGAAAGTATTCAACAAGTTAAAAAATATTATGATTGACTCTTACTTTAGCAGTTATCTCGAGTGATCACAATAATAGTATGGTCAAAAAAGATCACACTCTCAGCTAAGCAAGTGGTAACGTAATAAATTGGTGAAAACACAGACAGAGTGATGTCGCAACCTGTCAATATTATGACATGGAAATATGATGTCATGACTGAATTTAGTATCATACCATGAAAACATGATGTTGTGGCACAATTCAATATTACGACATAAAAACATGATGTCATGACTAAGTTTAGTATTGCAACATAAAAACATGTCATAATATAGTTTAATATAATAACATAGAAACATTATGTCATGACAAAGTTTAGTATCACAACTTGTACAATTTGTTTTTATAAAAAAAAAAATCAATATATAAGATTGTGAATTATAAATGTATATGAATACGTTGCAATACAAAATAGTATTTGTTTGTTTTCTTTTCTTTTCTTTTTTTCCTTCATCATTCTCTCTCTCTCAAAGCAACAAAGAAAAAGTATAATCAATACCAGATCCTATAATCAATCCTATCACCACCCTAGCGAAGTCAACCCAATATCATAAAAATCTAATTAGGCTTGGTTAGCTTAGTTAGGGGCTCAAGCCATGAAATTTTTTAAATGATGTGTACTTTTCTTTGTTGACATTCCAGGGAGAGAGAATTTCAGATTTATGTTTTTCAATACACAAAAATATAAATATCTTTAGATTTAGTACACCTAATCATAAAAATATTTGGATCTAAAAACATAAATAATTTCAGTTTGAGATACTCAAACATAGTTTTCACTTTAAAAAATACATATACATGTTATTTGGATATATTCTAACACAATTGTATGACTGCTTGTGCTGACATTATTCTTTTTTATGTTAGAGGATATTTAGGTTGACTATAATATTAATTATACTTATTTGTAATGATAATCAAAAAACTAAGTATTATATTTTCAATCCGATCTTTCCATTTTTTTAAATTCTGTGGCATGCCATCCTACTTACCCCAATGTAAGGCACCTTGAAAAATGCATGCCTAAAACTAGCACCTTGAAAAATATATGTTTCATAAACATTCCAAAATTTTCTATAAAACTAGTATTTTAAAAATAAAACACATTTTATTATTATAAAATAGAGTTACCCCAATGTAACTTACCCCAATGTCTCTCATAATCATCTCCTTGCTCCTATTTATTTAATAATTTAAATTTTTAAAAAAATTAAAAGAATAAAATTATAATGAAAAAAAAAATAGTAATGTTTTTTTATTAATTTTTTGAAAATTTTTTTTTATTTTAGCTTAGATTAATAAATTATTCTCCAAGAATAAAGTGTGCTATCTATAGGCACATCACCAACAACATCTAGTTAGAGAATTAAAGACAAAAAAATAGTTGAAATACCTTTCACAAGTTAAGGAAGAAATAATTAAATATGTGAATTTTAAAAAAAAATAAAAATATAAAAATGTACATCAAAAAGAAAAATGTTAAAAAAATATACTTAAAAAATAATAATTAAAAGTAAAATAAGTACAATCAACAAATTAGCAAAACTAATAATTAAAGAAAATAGCAATATATCATCATCTAAAAAGAAAAACATAAAAACTTAATAATCATTTTTTTCATCTATGACCCAAAAGTAACAATGTAGACAAGATCAAAACAAACAAAAGTAATAATATATTAAAAAACATACAAAATAAAAGGTGCACAATGATGAAAAACTAGATATATGAAATTTTAATCTTATTTAATAGTCATATATCTTAATTTTTAAGCTTTTAATTATGACCATTCGATGATATGAAATAAATATAAAGCATGTAAGTTTGCTCAAGATTTAAACAATGAAAATTAAAAAATTAGTTATAACTAAACATCATATGAAAAATAATTTAGATAAAATAAATAAATTTTATATTATATTTGATAGATGGAGTAATATGAGTTATTAAATATCAATAAGATTTTTGATAAATTATTTTACAAAAATAATATATCATGAATATGTTCTAATTATTATTATGATATTTCTAAAAAAATTAATTTAAATATACATCATTGATGTCCCTTTAATAAATAAAGAATATTTATATATCTAAGTTACTTAAAATCAAGGTGTAGTAAAATGATGAGAATATATTATTGTTCAAATTATTACGGATGATCATTATAATTGTGTGATATTAAATATGCAAATTCTAATTATATTTCAATATAATTATTTATGTTATATTAATGTTTTTAATTTAAAATTCATAATATTTTCTAATATATGATATATAAAATTTCATAATAAAATTATTAAAATTAAAATATTTGCATCAATTTAAACTTCAAGCATTACACATTGCCTTGACTTAATTTTATAGGATCTTTCAATATTCCTAACATTAGAATATATTTAAAAGAATTATAGTGCTTAATGATAATATATATAATTGAATATGTATTTATATTGTTCAACATAATAGAATAGTTATAATAGCCACACATCTGATAAATCTCATTCTAATTCTTAATTTAGTAGGAATAATGTTATTTTTTTTGAAGGGTCAACAAAGATAAAAGTAGTGATTATCTTGCACAAATTGACTAGATTACATAAATATAAATAATGTTATAAAAATATTTACTAGTTAAAATTAATCAAAACGACTTTAGGAAATAGAAATAAAATATAAAAGTGTGACAAACATCATTTAGATATTATCATTCTGAATTATCATAATATTTTGAAACATGAATAGGGTTAAGTAGATAATTATAAAAAATTTCAATAAAATTAAAGATAAATAAAAAAAATGTCATATTCATTGATACAAAGTGATAGATTTGATTTTACACATCATAACATGCAATTGCATACTTTTAGAATCTTAAATTCATTTATAAAAAATCAAAAATAAATAATAATGCATAGTTGATGGCATAGTTGCTTAAGGTACAAAAATCTTTTGAGACATTAAGAAACAAAAAGCAATTAAAACATGAATATTTTTTGTAAGACATACTCTGCTTAATATATATATAATATATTTTCACTAAATATTATATATAATTTGTATCTATTAACAAAATACAATCAAGTAAAAAATATCAAATATTAAAATCAAATATTATTAGTATTTTTCATTATTATACATATTTAGAATTATAAAATAAAATAATAAAATCAACAATCAAATATATAAAATTTTAAAATACCAAATATATTATCTATAATTTTTTAGAATATGATGGAAGGGGACTTTGGAAATAATTTGATTTATAAGAGATCTTTAGAAATAATATGATTTGTAAGAAAGTTTTGATAATAATTAATTTATGGGAGGGGACTAGAGTTAGCCGAGGCATGACATTTTTACCAGTATCTAGAGGTGCATAGGCTTTAGGCATGCTTAAGGAACGCCTTTAATAACTATGATTGATGATAATACATGTAGATGTATCATGAAGATAACAAAAAATCTAATAAAACAAAAAAAAAATTAAACTTAATTGACTTTGTATACGAATATTCAAGGATATTTAAAAACAAGTTAGCTATAAATATTAAGAATATTAGACTACCATGATAGTTATTTAAATTTTATTTGATTTAATTCATATAATTATATTTTTTCTTAAACTTTAAATTATTTATTATTTGGAACATTTTTAAAACAATGGAATAGCAAGTTGCATAAGTAATTTCAACTTCAAAATTATAAAAAGTATCAATGAAAATATTGAAACTTACACATTGTGCATTAAGTGTGAACAAAAATTGAAATATATTTTTATCATATAAGTGATAAAATTATATACAATATTATATATATTATTTTATTCAATATAATTTAATTAATAAATTTAAAAATTATTACAAATTCACAACAAAAAATAAACTAAATTATAACATAAATAATTAAATGATCTAATATATATATATATATATATATATATAAGTATAATCAAGCATTAATAAGAAAAATACAACCAAGAAAACTCCATCAATCATATTTTTCTGATACACAATTATGTAAAATTAAGTAACTATCAAAAAAAAAAGATATAGATTTGCATCGAGATGTTGAAGTTGATTCAATGTTAGACAATGCTATACGTAATGGTAATGTCATCAAAGATACCAAGATAGACAGTAAAGATATAGATTAGCACAAGGTAGGCATGACTGAGTCATGTCTGACCCAGCACAGCACTATCCAGAACCATGCCCGAACCCGGGTCGTGCCGGCCCGAGGCACAGCTCATGCCCTGATGCGCTAGAAAGTGTCGTGCCTCATGCTGGCTAGGCACAACTCAAGTGCCTAGCCCATTGGCACGGTCAACCGGCATGGTTACCTTGGCCCAGGACCGCAAAGCAGGAGCAGTACACTTGGCTTGTAACATCCCACCTAGTCCATTTTAAAAAAATATATAATTTTTTTTTAAATCTCTCTCCTGGTACACATGGCAGGTTTTTTTTTGTGAGCCCACCACGTGATTATGTATGCGCGTCCAGGGCCACGCCGACAGTATTTTCAACTGTCGGGGACCAGACTGGGCTCCAGGCACAGCCCGGAATGACCCAGGTTGATTCTGCCCAGACTCGGGCTGGCTGGGCCATGCCAGAATGAATCAAGTTGTGTCGGGCTCCAGGCAAAGCCCTACATGACCCAGCCTGATTCTGCCAAGACTTGGGCTGGGTGGGTCATTCCAGAATGAATCAAGTCGTGTTGGGCTTCGGGCACAGCCAGCATGATCTAGCCTGATTCTGCCAAGACTCGGGCTGGCTGGGCAATGCCAGAATGAATCAAGTCGTATCTATTTGACACCTCTAAATTATTTAACCTATTTTACAAAGTCATTATCAGTACTTGTTTTGTTCATGATCTATCCTTTGAACAAAATAAGATGATAGCTAAGACCTTGAAGTATGTTTTTTTTTTAATAATTTCATTAACTAAATGATATAACTATTTTTCATCTAAACTTTATAGGATTTTAATGAGCTATGACATTATAAATTGAGTATCACTCATTTTGTAACAAGCTAGGGAAGAATAAAAGTACAAAAGAAACATTTAGATCCGTTATTATTCCTTACTCTGTTGTGTCACTTAGATCTTCAACTATAAGAAAGTGTTATGTCGGCTACATTTGAACTTAGTAATTTATAATATGATAAAACTCTTATAAAATTATGATATGTATCAACGAGTATAGATCAAATTGACTCTAAAAAAAGAGAAATTTCATTAGAGAAAAAATCTCTATTTAGTCCAAATGACACGGTAAATCACTAATCTACTCTAATTTAGCCTAATTATGAATCGAAGACTTGACCATCTAGGACAATGGGATATATATATCTTGCTCAAATCATAGACGAGTCTATCAAGAAGCATGATAATCATGCAACTTTCAATTTTAACCTTTTGAATACTCTCCAAAATAAACAAATAAGTTATACTCAATATTCAACTTTATATATTTTTTCGTCCTCATGATTTCCCTCTTACTACTTCCTAAATAATTTTTTTAAGATACTAAGATACTTAAATCTCTTTATGAAGTATCATCTAACTCAGGATAGAGTTTAACCATATTGACAGAAATAAATATCCTATATTCCAATAAGACTTATGAAATAATATCATAATGTTCTAAAATATATATTATTAGTTGTAGGTGAATGTTCCTTATGAATAAAGGTTCAAATAAAAAGACAATTTATCTTAAGATGAAAATTATAATGAAAGAGTTCTCTCAAATATTTAGTATAAATTACCAAAATATTTTCTCTAATTACCAAGATAACTTTCGTATGAATTTGTATTTCACTTGCAGCTTATTATAGATCAAGGATATACTAGCTAGACGTAAAGAATATGTTTCTTCATTGTAACCTTGAAGAAAATGTTTAAAAAGAGCAATATCCTAGATTTTAAGCAGCACAATCAAGTATAATTTAGAAATTATGATAGATATTATAAAACTTAAAATAATCATGAAAAAATTAATTTATAAAATTTTCATAAGTAGTACATTTATTTTACATAGATATGTTATGGAGTTTTCAATTATCTTTTTAGAAGAGTTCTGGCGGTATGATAATTTTGCTTATTATATAAATGAATGATATTCTAATTAAGGAAGATAACAAATTAGAAATCACTCAACTCAATGAGTACCTTCAATCATAATTTCAAAAAAATAAATATACTAAAGCAAATACCTTTATTGATCCATGTATTAATTTCTTATCTGATATAATTATTTTAATTAACACTACTACTTAAAAAAGAATCATATGAAATAATTAATTATTTAATTATTAGCATATCATATAACTTATATAATCAGCATATTTAGTTATTTAGATTGTTCTCCATAAGTTTGCCTAGAAACAATTATTCGTATACTTAAATATGTGAAGAAATTTTTAGGACCCAAAATCTCTTTTATTGATCACAAGCATTTGCAAATATATGGATCTTCAAATTTTAGTTGGCACCTATCATAGTTGTGAAAGGCGTGCATAGGCTCAAGCTCAGGCGAAGCACGGCCATGGCACCCTGCCTGGGACGAGGCGAGGCCCCTTCATGCAGGAACACGAAAAATGGCAAAGGCACGTATCTTCCCTAAGGCGAGAAGCTCTCCACAGGCACACCTCAATCCAGGTAAGTCGTCTTCCTCAGATCCTCTTCGTTTTTTCTCCGTCCAAGCAAGGCTTCTTAGTTCTGCTTCTTCGTTTTTCCTTTATTTCTACCGGTATAAAGAATTGGAATGGAAGGTCATGTTTGCTGCAAACCAAACCAAAATAGGAGAGTGCGCCTTACATAAAAAAGCTCACGTCTTAAGGGCGCCTTGTGCCTTAAGGCTCCAAGAGGCTTTTGCGCCTTAGTGTGCCTTGTGCCTTACACAACAATGACACCTACTTGTACTAAGAGAAAGCTTATGACATATTTTTATATTTTTTTTTTTAGAGATAATCTAATTCATGAAAAAATAAGAGAAGAATAGTTATGTCAAGATCATATATAAATGCATAGTTCAAAGCAATAGAGAAAATCACACATGAGATACTATTATTTACTATGATGGACAAACAATGAAGCATATACCTATTAATCTAGTGTATCACAAGCAGTTGAAAAACATAAAAATAGATAGCTTCTTCCTTGAGAAGAAGATTCAAAAGTGATCATTGTTGTAACTTATATTCAGATGGAAGAACATCCACTATACTACTTCCTTTCAGAAAATAATCTTTACAAATATTTTAAAAAGATAAACTTATTTTCCTTTTTTAAAAATTTAGTATTCTGTATATTTATACATCATCTTGAAGCGGAGTAATATAGTTTATAACTTTTATTATGACTTTATTCTTTGTTTACTTTATTATAGTATAGATAGAAGTATCCAACATGTGAGCTACCCAAATCCAACTAGCATAATATGCGAGGACCTCTCATGTACACATGTATGCATTGAATTATGTATTGTTTTTTTATATTTTTTGGCTAACAATGAAAATAAAAATATATATATATCAATGGCAATAGAAAATATATAACAATGGCAACAACAAAATATGTTTAGATACTATAGTAAATATCAGAGAGATTATTTGATCATATATCATTTTAGATAGCACAAAATATATATATTTATAAAATTTCAACCAACTCAATGTATTAAAATTTATTTTAATTAGTCAACAACTATGAGCAATAATCAGTATCTAAATATTTTGATAGCTCATACCTATTAAACGAATCGCCACGTAATTTATCCTTAACATTAGAAGTGTCAAACGGGTCATGTTATGCCGACACGATCATGAATGTTCAATTTTGAATCTTCTCAATCCTTCATGTATGTCATTACCTCAACGATATCTAGTCCGGCCACAGTCTCGATCTTCTATCTAAAATGACATTGACTGCAATAAAAAAATAAACTTTGATTCTACGCTCAACACTGGATGAGTCAATAGATGTCGTGTCATCTTAGAGAGCATTGGATTGGTGAACTTATATGATTTTCACCATTATAAAATATCAAGATTCTTGTTATTATTATGCGATTTGATTAAGCAATAATCAATATCTAAGTACCGCGATAGCTTATTCTTTTTCGACGATTCACATTGTCATTTCTCTCTCACTAACTAATTAAAGAAGTCATTATCTATGAATATGATATCTATGTTCATACTCGAAGTTTAGTTATAATTATTATCATACTTAGTATTATAGTATATAAATAATTTAATCAATTTTTCATGAATGAACCCCTCATGTTGATATTCCTAGTTCATTCAAGTGGATATATATGTCAAAATATTCTCTACATCTTTCACTTTAACCCTAAGATCCATGCAGGCAACGATGGTTTTAAAAAAATAGGGTAATAGGCCAATACTTTAAGTAATTAATTTCCATCTTAACTATCATATCACTAAATGCATAATCATCTCTAAACTTCCTTAACATGTCACTAATATTACTTATGTACCTGAGTGTAATACAAGTGATGGGAATATAAATAGATAAACACATGTTAGTCGTAACATAAAAAATCTTTAAATTTTTCATAAATAAAATTCACGTATCCTAATCTCTATCATCAATAATATATTCGTCACTTTTACTATTGACATAATTGAATATCACTTATTCACATCCAGCACATGACTCTAACATCAAATAAATATAATTCTAATGGTATCTTACATCTATTTGAAATTTTATCTTCTTTAAACTCACAGACAAACAAATACTATCAAACTTCTGTTGTCTGCTAGGCATCTGAAGATATTTTATGGTTTTTGTTTTTTTTTATGTGAGAGAAATTATCTTCATCCCCACTTATATTATCTAATACATATATCTCCAGCTTAGTGCATGGTTTGGGAGATTTGTAGTATTATCAAATATAATAATAAATATTATATTTAAATTTATTTCATAAATATAATTGTCATATAATCATATATAATAAAATCATCATACGAATATAATATCTAACAAAATCCTAATATTTAATTAATTAATTTTAATTTGAATCAATATAGAAGATGATCATACATGCAAAATATATATTATTCGGAATTGTCCACATATCAGACATCACCAACATCACTTCATTTTATTTTATAGGATTAAATATTAAGTCTATCAAATTTAAAATATTTTAATATTATATATATATATATTTATATTTATATTTATATATATAATATTTGAAATTATGAATTTTAAAAAAACATAAATAACATTAAAAAAAATATTACAATAGAATCTGTCTAAATTAATATTACTGAGACTAGTAATTTCATATTAATTTAGAGAGATTATTAGTTTTTTAAGGTATGTCCCACCTATGTGTTGCCTCGCATCCAATCTTCCTGCCCTCCCATCCATTTCAGCTACCCACTTCCTGCAGTTACCTATTTCTTGCAGCCACTCTCTTCACACAAGTGACACAGTTAACAATTACAAAATATCACAAAAAATTCACAGCATACAACTTTGATGGGCAAAGTCCGCATCGCTCTTTGCCAATACAAAAAGGATCAACTAAAAGTGATACTGAAGGAGCTCATGAAGTGGCTAGAAAACAACCATCATATTAAGGTCAACCAAGCAACAATGTCCACAAAACTGAAACACTCGGCAGAGCTCTTCGCAAGGCCTTATTATGACAACCTTAACAACAAGCATCAAAGGACTATGAAGTTCCAGGCCATAGACCTGCACTGATCGACTAGTTTTGTGCCGATCAAGAGCGGGCCAACTTGAGTGGCAAGCTCATTCATGAGTGCGCCAACAATCCTCAATCACCTCTATCCTGGACATGAGTCGTTTGAATTCTCCAATGGACAAAGAATGATGATAGTGAGCAAGTGTCAGCCATGAGTCATTCAAATTTTCTAATGGGGAGAGAATGATGACCATGAGGAAGTGTCAGCCATTAGCACAACAGATGCCAACTAGATGATAGAGAAGCTTGAAACCTTCTCCATGCAGCAAAATGATAGTAATGCTTACTTTGTTACTTCTCCTCGGACCTCAACAAGATGGTCAAGATAAATATTGACAGCTTATTCCGGCATATCTAGCTATTTATTTACTTTTGCTTCAAATTTTTATTTTTGACATTTATACTAAATATTAGTTTAGATAATGTTTGGGACCCCAAAAATATATTGATATCAATTTACAGAAATTTATTAGCTTAAAAATGATATCTGAGTCGGGATCAGCAAAATTTATTAGTTTAGAGTTTAGACGAGATGTTAGTTTAGACAGCATTAGTTTAGATAGCTTCTATTGTACATAAACATAGACTCTTAACACTCATAAAATATATATTAACATCATTCAAAATAAATAAATATATATATATATATATATGATAAAAAATAACACTATAAATTAATAAAGAATAATCATTTGTTATTTTGACTAGTTCTGATCTTCACGGTTTCAAGTGATATCATGTAAATCATAATTTAAATCAAGTTATAGCTAGAAGTGTCAACCGGACTAGGTAGCCCAGGACAGCGTGCAGCATGGCACGATTTAGAATTGTAATTGGAAGTGCCATGAGCCAGCATGCGGCACGACTCGGGCCGCACTAGACAAAACTTTTTGGCATGGGAAGCTCGACTAAGCACGACCCAGCATGATGGCCCATGTGAGGTAATTTTGGCCCCCAGCTAGCCAAACCAACTAGCTTGATTGGATTGACCCAGGCTAGTCTGGACTGACCCGAATTGGTCAAGCCTGACCCAGATTGACACGACACAGTATGACCCACCAAAAAGTCATGCCAACGGATCATGCTAAGCTGCCCCTTTTTTGAATCATGTTAGCATGGCACTGCCCATGATAAACATCATGTCTTGTTGAGCACAGTACAATGGCCTGAACTGGCAACAGGCCAAACCAAAAAAGGTCATGCCAATACAACATGGCTCATTTGACACATCTAGTTGTAGCACTTAAAATATGATCTTCAAAACTCATTCATATATATTGTATATGTAATTTATTTTTTGATCATCTGTTTGTATAACCAAATATTTCTGTTTTAATATTTTCATGTAAGTACAAGAAAAGAAATATTAAGAGACCGGAGATGCAACAGTAGCACAATAACGGAGGTCCCGCAGTCCGGTTAGCGGGCCAAAATTTTTGGAGCAGAGCTTGACACATCTCATGATCCGACCCACTCCAGTTAAATGAACCGAAAGAATTTTTATTATAAAATATTTTATAATTTTAATTTCATGTTGATGTTTTTAGACCCGGAGATCTGTTCATCGTCTTCTTCTCTCTCTCTCTGTGCGATTTATCACGACTGTTCTGCACTGCATACTGCAAGACAATTTTTATTGGTTTAATCTGTAATGCATATGCGTTTCCTGGTGAATGTAACTAGTCATACTGAGCGACTAGCAAACCACATTATTTCTGGTATTTTATTTCTCGTTTTTGATTCTGTCGTGGTTGGATTGCTGGATTGGATATATATTGCTTGTTTTTTCTGTTGTTCTTGTTATCTTCTGTATCTTAATATCACTACCGTGAAAGCGCAACTGCCCAACAATATATTTTTTCAATCATGCAAGCTTAACAAAACTTCAATAATATCTAGTTGTAATCTTGTTTTTAAAATGTATTCTAATACTATATCAAACATCGGATTAGTCAGTTGATCATGTATCATTTTAAATAACACGGAAAAGATAAATTTATATAATTTTCACAACTCAATATGCTTAAGTTTTTTATATTACTCTAAGATAAAATACAGTAGTATTCAATATCTAAATATCTCGATAACTAACACATATTATACAAGTTACTATGTCGTTTGGATCTACATAACTGAATAAAAAAAGACATTATCTCTAAATATGTTATTATATTTCATATTAGAGAGACTCACATAAATTATCATAGTTATTTTAGTAATATTTATATAAGTTTTTTAATTGTTTATACGTTTTATTCTTTGTCTCTTATAATCAATTAATACAATTACATATGTATTTCATTATATTTTCTACTCTTTCAATATTAATCATAAAATTTAGACAAACAACTAAGCAATAAAAAAAATAAAATGATAGCTCGATATTTTTTTTAAAAAAAAAATCATCTCAACAGACATGTCACCAAAATATAAATATTCTTTATATTGATTTAAAATACTACTCATATTGTATGTCAACCTAAATGCAATGTAGTATATGAAAGTATATACAGACAAACAAAAGTTCATCAAATCATAAAAAATTTTAATGAATTTAAAAAATAAAAACCTTATGTTCTAATATAATTCATTAATTATTATTATACTAATTTTATTATTGATAAATTCCAATATAACATGTTGGTAACTAACAAGTTAATCCACCATTATATATGTTGAATTTCAAATAAGTATTAGATCTAGTGCAATATTTTTTCTTTTTTAGACCAATTTACATATATTGATTTTAAAGTTTTTAAAGATTAATAAATATCCTAATATATTTTAAAATATTTCTAATTTATTATAATGATATTGAAACTATTTTTAAGCATATTTGTACTACTACATTTATTATATAACATATACATCAAATATGAAAAATCTTAGCTAAATATCTCTTTCTAATGGTTCTTACAATATACTTACAGCTATAATATTATTCAAGACATTATTATATATTATATTATAAATTTTATTTTATATTTCATTTTCCCTAAAAATTCTAAAAATACTCTCATATATAATTTAGTCATCATGAGAATGAAAAATTTCATGAAAATTTAATATTTTTTTATTTAACTTTTATTTTGGAATCAACAAAATGACAGATGATACATATAAAAAAATATCAAGACTAGTTCATATATCAAGCATCATGAATATTATTTCAATATATATATTCTAAGTTTATTAATTATTAATTATTTTTTAAATTTATAATTTTTATTACACTAATTCTACATTTCAACATAGAAATCATATATAAGTAAGCTAGATATATATATATATATATATATATATATATATATATATAATTACTCTTAGATCTTCCACAAATTGAATAATAAGACTCATAAGGAGGTAACAAATAGGCCGAGCAGCCCAAGCAAAAACCATGCTAGCACTATCAATCAATATACCCATGGCACAGCCCATATCATGTCAGGTCTGGCCAAATGGACTACATGCCATAGCACAACACACCATGATTCCTCCAGCAAGACACACCTTGATACTTTCAGCATGATTAGCATGAACAAGCACAATGCATAAACTTAACACACCAATTCATGCTGGAAATAAAAAAAATAGGCATGTAAAGTCCAAGTGCCTATTTTTTTATATCTTTTACTATTATATAACATTTGAAGTGCACTGTCACATTTTTTTAAAGGTAATTGCCTTTGCAATGGCCCAACGACATTTGACTTTCTAATGAAAAAAATTAAGATTTTAATAAATCTCAATTATTGGAGTTATATTCAATAATTTTGAAAGAAATCCAAAGATTATTGGATTTCCAACCAAAATATTAAAAAAAATTAAAAAATTAAAAAAAGAATACTATTTTAATTATAAGTTTTTTTCTATAAATAATAATTCAATATTTAAAATTTTTCATACTCAAAGTATAACCTACTCTCACTTTAATTTTCAATTCTCTCAAAAACTCAAAATTATGATAGCGTTAATTGTATATTTTTTTATTATTTTAATATTATAAAATCATGTATATTAATATTGGCAGGATGCTTTTTGATTACAGATTTGTAATTTATTGACTTAAAATTGAGATCTAAATTTTTGCAAGGTACGCAATTTATTTTTTTCTTAGTTATTTTTTTTTAGATAATTTTAGAAGTAAATAAATATTTATTATTCAAAACTATAAAATTTTAGAAATAAAAAATAATTATTATTATAAAAATAATGTCAATTTATTTAGATAATAACAAACTGACAGAAAAGTCCAAGATTTGGTTTATCTCCCAATTGCATTGACTCTCACACCTAAAAAAATATAAAATATCATTAATATGAACTCACTTTAATATTTTTTAAAATAAAAATTATAAAGGTATTAAAAAAATTCAACATAGTATATACATTATAAAAAATATATAATTATATGAATAATAGTGAAACTAGCTATATAAAAAAAATTTAACTAAAAATGAAGTTATTGAATTTGAATCAATTTCAAGTTATGTTAGCCTCTTTATTTACTAACATGAGTTTGCAAGGAATTGCATGACTAAGTTCATTACTATTATGTGTCTTTAACTTAAATTTTGAAAGATCCCTAGACTAATTTATTGTATGCAAAAATATTTTCAATCAACTTATCATAGAATTTCTAAGTTAACTAATAGAAATTATATAATCAAAATTATAAAATATAATGATCTTAATGATGTCTAATTTTTGGACTAATTATGATAACAAAATATTCATATGCATTACTATATATTTTATTAATTTTAAGTATGAACTAAATAAAAAAAATAGCAATATTTTGTGAGATCTTTCATCCATATAATATTTAACATAATATTTGATAATATTTAAAATAATAATATATCATTAAGTATTTTCATATAAGCTATTAAAAATAATTTCTTAGCTTAGATTTTTCATATTAGGTAAATATCACATAATAAACATAATAATATAAACTACCTTAAAAATAATTGACTCATCATTAAAATAAATACATAATAATATAACTATCTTAATATATTAAAATAATTAAGATATCTAGTAAATTATAAAACTTTTACTCGTTATAAGTTAGTATTTTGAAATAAGAAAAAATTTAAAGTAGATATCAAATATCATTAGAATTTAATATACATAATATTGAATTCATATGTTGTATACCAATATATGATATCCAATTACGTTAATAGTAAAACTAATAAAATAATAATTAATTAATTAGACTGATATATATAATTCTTTTTAAAACAAATCATCAAAATCTTTTACTATGCAACAAACATATAATTATCGATATACACTCACAACTTGAATTACACTTAGATATATATTAGAGGTGTCAAACTGGCCATGTCATGTTGACATGGCCCATTTTTTCAAGGAACAGCCCATCGGGAGGTCACCCATGCCGATTTACAGTGCAACCAAGCCAGGCACACGAGTCGTGTCTAGCCCAACATGAAGCACAACTCATGTCAGCCCAACATGGCACGAACTGTGCCATGGGACAGCCCAGCCCAACATGAGGCACAACTCATGTCAACCCAACATGACACGTACTATGCCATGGGGCGGCCCAGCCTGGCACGAGGCATGATTCTAGACTTTATCATGTTACGCCAAGCACTGCTAAATCAGACTGAACCAAAGGCAATGTCAAGGCCACCTGACCCATTTGACACCTCTAGTGCATATGCTACAAGAATAAATATATTTGACTAATATATAAAATACTCATATTTTAGTATCATAAGTCTGTGTTGCACGGATACGCCTAAGTGTTGTCGTGTCCACGTGTCCGACACGTGGATACGGCGACACGCGTCGGACATATGTCGGATAGGCCAAGGGTGGGTTTTGGAATCTGCATCAGGAGGGGGAGAATTCGAAAATCAAAATTCGAAAATCAAAATTCAAAATTCGAAAATCAGGTGGGGGGTTGGGTTCGGGAGGGGGGGGGGGGGCGGGAGGGGGTTTCGGAAGGGGGGTTTTGGAGGGGGGAAAAGGTTCGGGAGGGGGGGAAGGCTCGGGAGGGGGAGGGGGAGGGTGTTAGAGGGTTTAAATTTTTTTTACATTATTTTAAAATACAGAATTTTAAATTATTTTAAAATACAGTATTTTTAATTATTTTAAAATACCTAATATTTATAATTAATAATTTTTTTTAATTTTATTTTTTTTATCATGACGTATCTTAGCCGTATCCGTATCCTAGTTTTTTTAGAATTTGTCGTGTTCCCGTATCTTGCCGTGTCGTATCCTCGTGTCCATATTTGTGTCCGTGTAACATAGTCATAAGTATTAAGATGAAAAAATTATATTTAAAATATTGATATTTCTTTATTACTTAGTTACTTATATAGATATTAAGATTAAGATCAAATAGAAAGAAAATAATATCAAATTCACATCTATGGGTATGAACCAACAATAACTGGATGATAGAATTTATGAACAATTAGATAACTTATATAAATATTATAAAAATAAATTAGATAATTTTAAAAAATACTATAAATATAATTAGATATTTACAAACAACAAACAATCCATTAAATAGAAGTAAGTTATCAAAATAAATTTAATTAGATATTATTTACTATTTCATTTTTTTCATAATGACATGATAAATTTTAACATATTAAGTTAGTAAAAATCATATAAATTCATATTTCTTTTGTTATCTAAAATAACATATAATCTATTGATCTCTCTGGTGTCTAGCGTAATATCAAAATTTATTTTTTCTATAATTATGAATATTCATTATAACCAGATATTATTGAAACTTGTCTTTAAGATAAAATCACAGAACTATAAGTGAATAATAATATACACAAAATAATGATACCAAAGCTTTGAACTATAATGATTTGAACTATACAATATGACTTTATATTATTGCACTGCATTGACGTGAATTTTATTTTATAATCTTTTTTGTTTTTTAATATTAAAATTTATATTTTTTAATATATTTTTTTATATTGATATTCATACACATTATATTTGCAATTTAAATTTTAAAAATAATTTAATTTTTTTATATTTCATATATATATATATATATACACACACACATACACACAGAAGCCCAAGTGTCCAACTTACCTATCCAAATAGAGATGATGAGCTAACGACCTTATACCCAGCAAGCTAGGCTAGTGTAGTAGCACTTGCTAGTAGCCTATGCAGACTGACAACTAACCCAGGCTAGCTTGAGTTAACCACAAGCCTGGCACAATCATGTCAGGATTAACTCGAGTCAAACTTGACACAGCACAGCACATTGAATCAACTAGACCTAATAAACAAAGGATTATGTCAAGTCAGCACAACCCATTTGGGACTTCCAAACCTACATCAACAACTAACCTAGTATTGTTTTCTCTAGCAAACTCATAATAATAAATGAATAATATTACAAAACCTGATATAGATTCAAATTCAAAGATCTCATCACCAATATTGATTTGTTTATGTTCTAATACACTATATTTTTAGTGTTTAATCTCATTACTAATTTTATAATTATAAATTCTTTTACACATATATTAAGTTGATTTTTCTTTGATTTCTTTAATATTTTTATTTTTAACTATATTAAAATGATGACAAACTTAATATTTTTATCTATAAAAATAAATTGTGTCTGGGCCTATGATTGTGAGAAATCAAACTCAAACATTTAGGTCATATTATTCTTATTTGTATCAAACTCATCGTAAATATTAATTTTATTTTTTTATTATCACTAGTTAATATTTTCTAGAAAATTGAGGATAAAAATATTTAACTATCTAGTAATTAAAATAAGAAAAATTAAATAGTAAACATATATATTATAAATTTATAGACTCACAGCTATAATCCCATAATTGTAGATTGTGATTCATCGAATCAAATTTGTTAAATCGCCAATTATAAATTATAAATATTTATGAATAAAATATTTTACACCAATAATATATTCTAAATACAAAAAAAAATGAAAATTATAGATTCTTTTAGAAATAGTATTATGATAAGAAAGAGATGAGGTGGGATTATTTTAGTTAAAGCAGAGAATCAATTATATAATATATTTATTTATAAAAATTATTATAAAATTTCTAAAAACAAAATTTTTTAACTAGACACAATTTTTATGCCTATTTGATTCTGTCTAAGATTATTGGACATAAAATATAATGGCCAAGCACATGCCATATGACCATGCCACACACCCCAAATTTAGAAATTCCAATTTTGAGGAGCATGCGCTACATGTTCAAAATAATAACAAAGCTGGGTTCAGCCTGCTCAAACCATCATGATAAGGCATGCTATGTAGAATCTATTAGCAAGACTCAATATGACATGGCTTATGCCTAAAGACAAAAATATTAAAAATCACAAATATATCGATAACATAATTGACAAATATATTTTGATAAATCATGATATATTCATGAATATTTTAACATAAATTATCAATAAGTAATATTATAATAAAAATAAACTTAAAGTATAATAAATTTTTTAAAGTTATGATCAAATATATATATATATATTATATAACTTATGATATAAAATTGAATTATATCATATTGGTCAATAAAGAATATTAATTTATAATATTATTTACTTATTATAAATATATTAAAATTTTTATTTAAATATTAATATTTATGATATTTAGATCTATTGAATGTAAAATTAATATTATATTTAACTATATTTTATTATGTAAATAATATTAAAAATTAATATTATTTACTTATTGTGTATATAATAAAAAATTGAGATATATATATATATATATATATATATATATATATATATATATATATCTAAGTATTATTTAAATTCACAAAAAATATAGTTAATATAAAATTTAATTATATTACATTATATGATAAGTATTAATTTTTAATAGTTATATTTTAATGCAATAAATAAAAAAAATTTATACAAAAAATTATAATTTATTTTTATTCTTACATTCATATAATGTTACTATTATGCAACTATTTTAGAATACATTTTCTTTTTTTTTGATATACTAGAATATAAAACTCTCAATTAATTTTTATTATATTTCAATGTATGAGAAATATCATATTTAATTTTATTTTTTTATTAAAGATATAATAAATTATTAATTAAAATATATAATTATATGTTATTTTAATTTATTAAATATAAAAATATAAGCAATTTTAATTATATTATAATATAAATAAAATAAAATCAAAAATATTCAAATATATTTAGATATGTCACAATTATATGTGTATAAATCATAAATATATCTTGCTATAATTAAATACATTAAAGATATATTTAGAAATTTTCTTTCATAACATTTTTTTGTAAATACACAGGCATATTTGTGATTATCAATATATTTGTAATATATCATAAAATTTTGATGATAATTAAAAATATATTATTTAACAAATATTTCTGTATCATATGTTATATCGATAATTACAAATATAGAAATTATCCTGGATATATCACGAATATATTCAAATATTTTTATCTTGGGATATGTCACAGGCTAGCACATGCAAATGTCAAACACAAACCCTAGCATGTCATGTCATGCCATGCATGTACCGATGAAACTAGGTCGAGCCTCAGGTCAAACCCAAGTTGCCCACCCATTTGTCACCTATAACCTTACAAGTAAAATAATAACTAGCACAACTATTTTGCAATTTCATTATTTCATTATTTTCCAAATAACATCACCAATTAGTCAAAAATTATCGTAAAATTATAAATATATATTTTAATATTTTAATATTACAAAATTTAATAGTAACGATTAAAATTAAAGAAATAATTTCACTTGAGTGTATTAATATTTAACTTTGAGAATTAGAAACAAAAAAATAGAGTTTAAATAAATAAGCAAATACATTTTAACTATTTATTAAAAATGTTGTTTTGTATGGTGGACTAGATAGAATCCAGCTAAATATTAGATTCTATCCAGACCAAGGGTGGATCAGCAACCCATCACTATCAACTGAAAATGATGGCTGACATAACTACTAGAATAGTATTTTGCATCATAAGACTGTGTGTCGGGTCATGGCGGGCAGGCACAAATGATGCATATGTCTCGTCTAACCCAACATGCATACATCTTTTTAAAAAATCTCAAATCAAGAATTTTTGCCCGACCCACAACATAACAAGGACATGACAATAGAACAAATTGTGACTCGTGCCAAAAACAACTTGTGTAGTCCAGCATTTCTAATCATGTTATGCAGCATGGTCTAACAAGCATGTTGGGCCCAACTTCTCCCGAGTCATGTCAGGACACAACATGCCAAGCTCAAGTTGCACATGGTTTAAGCAAGGAGTAGGTGAGACACCT
This sequence comes from Sapria himalayana, assembly GCA_029783825.1. Lineage (NCBI taxonomy): Eukaryota > Viridiplantae > Streptophyta > Magnoliopsida > Malpighiales > Rafflesiaceae > Sapria > Sapria himalayana. The sequence continues at coordinate 2,152,935 of JAREIK010002107.1, read as the reverse complement.
AGATGAACATTGTGCTTTTCAAAACTATTGACATGAACAAATATAACATAAAAATAAATATTATTTCATCAAAGAAAATATACAACATGAATCAATTTATTCAACTTACATTCTTATTACAAATCAAATTAAAAATATATTCACAAAAATCCTATGATAGTCTCAAATTTCTAATTTTTTTTGCTCAAACTAAGTACTTATAATATTTACCCAACTTATACAAGATGTTGAGATTTTAATTTTTTAAATTTTTATTTATTCATATTCAACTAATACTTAGAATATTTAAGAGTTACCCATAGTATAAAAGTGCTCTAAATAATTATATATTTTATTTATTCTTGGATGAGTCATTGGTCTGTGTGAGCAACGCTTGCATTGTTAGTCCCAAGCCTATATAAATGAGTGTGGCATCAGGTAGGAAACCAATCTAAATAAACTTATCATTAATTTTCTATAAATCATAAATTATTAATACACGTAGATGCTAGAAAACCTAAATAATTATGATAAGACGTGGTTAAATTTGATGATGATAATAATAATTTATTCTTACATGAAATATATTGATTTTTTCCTTTAACAATTTTATAATATGCTTGTTGAAGCCACAAGATGAATAATGCATTAAATTAATTAAAAAACCATTTACAAAACAAACCTCGGTAGGATGAAATACAATGTTATCAATGCGAAAATCTCCATGAACAAGGCCACTAGCTTCATTCAAAGAATCTTCATGAGGTATATGCTTCCCCAACCAATCAGAGAGCTCCGAGAATTTAGGATTTCGAGGAGATTTTCCAATGCCAGTTGATGCAATGTATTGCCTGGTCCACCTCGCTATCTAAATGAAGGCAATTACAATTTTCATTTACCACTAAGAATTACAGGCTAACACTGCGAGCCTTCTGCTACTTTTTAATCCATTATCATCAAATTATTTTTTCCCCAATAATAAAATACTGGAGAGATGACTCTGGCATTCCTCACATGACTCCATACACTTTTCAATGAAAGGATAGAAACTCTAGTAATTTTTAAAAAAAAGGCATTCAATACCAGACAACAAAGTTTTGCTGCTGCTCTAAATCGAATTCATCGTTAAAACCACTTCTCTGAAATTAATCATACTACTTGTTCTTATTGTGATGTATAATGAAATGACCATGTACCTGGCGTTTGCAGTAGTTGTCTCGCCGACCATATTTTCCTAAACCAATAGCATCTACATCTACCAAGTGTAAAGCAGCCAGTGCATTTGCTACTTCACGATATATTATCCTTCTACTATCAGGTGTCATTCCCTGCTCAAACAGCCAAGGAATACGAATTTCTAATCATATGGCCATGAAAATTAATGGATGCCATGTGTCAGTGAGGATCAAAAAACATAGAATTGATACATACAGGAAGCATGGGGTCTACAAAAATACGTCCTTCCAAATACTCCATGATGTAAAATTCTGTTCCAATGACAGAAGAATCCGAGCAGAAAGAGAACACTTTGGGAACAGGAACTTGTGTATATTCACCAAGTGCACGAAGAACCTGTCATTTTTTTAAGCAAAAATTGTGTTTCTCTCCGTATTCATAAATTTTTGTTTAGCCCCAATTTGAATTTCCTTAGAACCAGGAGGAAACCACCTAGTTGTTACTTATACTTCATCTTCCGAATTTGTTAACACTGATCCACAGTCATAGACTAAGATAACAATCATCAAGGTTGTCAAGTTTAAAATGGTTGCCCGAAAAAGATATTCGGCTACAGGAAATATAAATGTTCATAAAAATCTAAACAGCAATTTTAAGCCAATTTTATGCCCGATCTAAAAAACCATTACTTCTACAGTTCTACTATAGGATATAGATTTGGAGAATATTTACATCTTAGTTATTGCTTTACCAGTTTAAAAGATGATTTCTGAACTGGCAAGGCTATATTTACCCA
>JAREIK010002107.1:2063484-2148484 GCA_029783825.1 Sapria himalayana | reverse complement strand
ATATAATTAAAAAAATGAACGAGTAGTGACATCAATTCTTTAAATATCATTTAAGAACATGAGTGTTTGCTTTTCTTTTAAATTTAAAATATAATATTAAAGATTATATATATATATATATAATCAAAATTAATGTAATATAAATCAATTATTTTGATTTAATAATAAAATCAAACAATTTGATTCTAATTAAATTAAATTTCTTCTAATAAGACATTGATTCTATTGCTAATTAATATTCACCGTGTACTTGATAAAGTTATCCAATTTATAGAGTTTATGAGTATATTTCTGTATCTCATTCTTTATGAATCAAAATAAATATTAACAAATGCACATAAATATTAATTACTTCAAGAATATGAGTAACAATATTTATTTTATTTTACATGTTAGTACAGAATAATCTCATTGAGGTAGCCTCATCCAACACACAAATGTACTGGTACTAGAAGTGAACTTCACTTTCTCCATAATCAAAATTGATCTACTAAAATTATGTGCTATAATCTTATCGATAGACTATCCAATTCTATATGTTGATTGTGAATAATAAAAACTTATATTTCATAAATACTGATGATTCAATCTTCTGTGTATAAGTCGAACTCAACCCACCAAATCATCTATTATGCAGAATAATGGACACGTGCATTTCCACAAATTCAGCTTATTGCAAATTTCTTCATTAAAATAAGAAAATGATTTAAACCAATCAAAAGATAAATAACTAAAAAATAGCTTTTACTATAAAATAGTTTCAATAATTGGTTGTTTCATGATTTTGTTACAAATTAGATTATAATATTAGTAAGCTATTTAATTTTGAGTTTTTATGAAAGATTGTCAAACAAGACTCTTATATCTTACAACTAATAAACATACCACATATTATCAAAAATTGTCTTTCTTTTGATTTTGTTAGTTTTGCTTGTAGATAATATAATTATATCAAACTTTTTGTTCATATTCATATGAATTGTCTCGAGAAAAAAATGATTCAGAGTATGATCATTAAATTATCATTGAATAAACCTCAAAATACACTAAATATAAGCAAACCAATTGAAATTATCAAATCATGTAGAAAATCATTAACAGCATCAATGTTGTGTGTCGTACTTTGACATCATTTAATACTATTGAATCACCACAAAATATTTCCAAATAGTTTCGAATCACATTGAAAAAATTATCATTTAACATATTGAAAGAAGCAAGAAGATTCAAGAAACATATTCGAGTCTCTCTGGTAATGATTGAACATCATTAAATTCTATTGAATTATATTCAAAATTTTGATATTACTCAAGAAAAAATATTAGAGAATATCATTAAATTTATGTCAAAACATACATGCTCTAATAACATCGAGAAAAAATATCAAACATCATAAAAATGGATTTAAGAGCATTATTAGTGTTGGGGACCGACCAAGACAATTTGAAAACTTATAAGAATGGTCTTGAAACAATTTATTCGTCCAACAATAGGTGAATTAATTTTATTTCATGATTTCAAATCTTTTTATTTTAAAATTATCTTTACCAAAATACTTAGAGAGGGATTGCAAATCTTTCGGATTTTACATATACATTATGTTTGAATTATTATTTTTATTATATATATATATATTTTTATTTCATTATTACATATATATATATATAATAAAAATATAAATTTGCCCAGATATATGTATAATAAATATAAATACATAATATAAATACATGATATATATATATATATATATATTATGTTTCATATTTTGCATATACATTATTTGAGAGGGACACACACACACACACATATTATATAAATTTGCCTAGATATATATTTCATTTCTAACATATATATATATATATACATACTATCTAAGCATATAAATACTTTCTGCCTAATATATTTTTATCAACAAATCCAACATATTACAAATCACAATAAATAAATAAATAATAATAATATATATATATATATATATATATATATATATTTATTTATTTATTTATTTATATTTATAGTTATATTTATATTTATATTTATTTATTTATTTGTGAATTTATAAACTACCTAACTTACATTATAAATGCAAACAACCCATATATATTCTACCCAAAATATAGAATATATATAAGTTCACACACAAATAATGTCATACCCAATTAACAATCCAAATTATAATTATTACAAGCTCACACTTAACAAATAAATTGGAATCTAAACACCTAAGTAACTATTTGTGTTTATAGTATAATCTTGAGTACCAAAATACCATATGAATACCAGCATATCCTTTGCACTAACAATGCACATACACTACATGAACACTGAGAAATCTCTCATATACAAAAAAAGATTAAAAGAAATTAGGCTAGTTTCCCGTCCAAAACCTAATAGAAAGGATTTTTCTTAAAACCTTATACAACAAGAGGATAGCTTCCCCTTTTTGTGTCCCTAAAACTAGACCTCCCATATAATATGATGTCTCTTAATTGTCATGCACCACCCCCTCCTTGGTCATAGTTATGATGGTCATAGTAGCTACTGAGACTATGGCTACCATGTCATGCAATGATAGTCATGCCAGCCATGACTGCCATGCTAGGATTGTCAGCCCAAAAATAGGACTGATAATTTTACATAAATGGACATCCCATTTTTGATATTTTTCATAAAAAGGAAGGGGATTGTCCCGATCCCCCCTTTATTTTGCACAACTATATAATTTCATTTTTATTTTAATTGTTAAGAATACTTAATTTAAATGTTTCCCAACTTTAGTATATTATGTTGACATTTTTTAATTTCCATCAAATTTTTGAATAGTACCCAAGAAACATAAAAAGTATGCTATATAATAGATATAAAAGACATCGAAGTTGATTGGAAAATCCTCGTGTATCATTGAATTTCATTGAACAACTTAAAAAAATCATGTAATTTTATTTTACATAATTCAAGAAAAACATTAATTACATCATGAAATACATATCAAAATATTGAATTGCATCATAAAATATCCAATAATTATGAGTATCTTTTATTTTAATTATAAAAGATAAAAGATCCTTTGCAATGCTATCCACTATCAGATAAAAGATCTTCTATTACAGAATGTATGATTTGGCTTAGTTTGTCAGTCACACTCTCACATGTTTAAGCCTATCACATGGTGAGATGAAGGTTGCTCGACTTGGTGTCACTTATGGAGGTTGCTCGACATGGTATCACTTATTTGGGAAGTATCCATTAATTGAGATGAATGTTATTTATGAAAGATAGTTCTTTTGTCAAAGAATATATTTGGTGGGAGTATCCACAAGCATTTGATATTTTTGATAGAGGTTATATATCATCAATGAGAATTGATTACCTATGAAGGGGAATAGACATCCTAAATAGGGACTAGATGTTCTTGATAACAAATTTATTCTTCAAATATATTTTAATACCCATAATACGTAACAATTAAATGTGAGAAAATACTTAACAATGTGAGTTTTGGAATTTGGATAAAAAGTTTATGTGTGAGGCAATATGTATTCTCTAAGGTGGAGTTAGGACGCAATGATAGTCACCTTCTAAAGCTGTCAAATTGATCGGCCTCACAGTTGCCAACAATTACTTTTTAAAATTTTTATTTATTTTTAATTTTTTTTTTCAAATATCAATATGTATATCCTCATTCACAATAATTTTGTACAACATTTTTTATATATCTCTATATTTATCATCCTCAATCTTTATTCTCTTCTTTATTTTCTCAAACTCAACTTCTCTCGATGATAGACAATTAAAAAATTGAATAAAATAAAAAATATATTGAGAAGTGTAGCAAGCACAAGCTACCCATCAAAAAACATAAAAAAAATATCAGCAATTTTTCAACCATAAGGAGAGAGATATTTGAAAAAAGCATTAGTATGTCATACCCCTACTATAGGGCCTAACCTGACAATATTTTCCTAGAAATCGGACCATGACTGATCTGCCTTACCCATACTTTAAGTACAGTAAGGGAAAATATGCTAGATAGAAACTATTCCATAAGACATTAAAGTATGGTTGGATGTCGCTGTCACCTTTGATCGGGGCTTTCACTCATGCACAGAGGGGATAACCCATTCTATAAATGTTAAGCATTACTTTTAGCAACCTACCATTTACTATGGGACATTTAATCACCCGTGTAAAAAAAGGTATGGCAAAAAATCTCAGAATGAAAGAGTTGACATAAACCATATTTAAATTAAACTTTAATGGTTCAGTAAGTATATTTTCATATTATCTCATAGTGATTAAAGAATCTCTAGTCCATTTAATCGCCCCATTGATTTGTAGGTTGTTGATCCTGATTTTAATGAAGAACATATTAGAAAATCATTGTATCCGTACTTTTAAAAAGTTAGCAAAGCTATAACAAGGAATAATATAATAGTTTGGTGTAATAAATTGTGGCCTGCATAGAAATAATATAAAAACTCAAATAATTTTTATATTTTATTAACATCTAATATTTAGGTTGTTAGGCCAACAAAGACTATAATAATATAAATCACCTCTAGAAAAATTGATTTTAGCAACTACAAATTAAAAGTAGCTAAACTATATTTTAGTAGCTAACTTTCTTTAGCTGCTTAATAACTACTACAAGATGTAGTAGCAAAATTTCTTGTGGCTAAGCTAAGTTTAGCTACTAGTAGTTATTAGCTACTACTTTAGTTATTACAAAATGTTATAGCTAATTAGCTACTAAAAATAATAGTAGCTAAAATAAAAAATGTAGTAGCTAATTTTTGTTAAGGAGACGATTATATATAGCTACTATTTAGCTATTTTATTACGTAGTAGGTAAATAGCTACCAACAATAGTAATAGCTAATGTAAAGAATGTAATAGCTAACATAATGAATAATAATATATAGCTACCAATTAGCTACTAACAATAATACTAATTATAATTGAGAATATAGTAGTTTACTAAAATAATATATAGCTACTACATGAAGTAGTAGCTAATTAATAACTGAACTAGGTAGTAGCTAAGTATTATAGCTATATACCAATTAATATAATAGCTATAAAGGAGTATCTATTTAGAGACTGAAAAAATATAGCTGCTAATAAGGGTAGCTAGTTAGATAAATTATAGTAGCAAAATTATAATAGTTATTTAGTAACTATTTGTTTGTAATAACTAAACAAAGTAGTTATTTAGCTACTAAGTTCGTAGGTAAATGATAGTAGCTATGTGGTTACAAAAATTTAGTAGCTAAGCAAATTAGTTATTTTGCTACTGTGTTAGTAGCTTAATAGTAGTAGGTATTTAGAGATTAATTTTTATTATAGCTATGTAATGTAGCTATTTAGCTATTGGCTTAATAGCTAAATAGTAATAACTAGTTAGTGGTATTTAGCTACGAAGTTAATAGGTAAATAAAGATAACTACATCTCGACATCCCATGAGAAATATTTTTATAAAACAAGTTAATAGTTACTCATATGTATACCTAGATTTCATGATATAGTTTAATTAGCACATATTATAATTACCACTTGTAGAGATATTTAAAGAATGATCTGGGGAATGTCTTTTTTTATAGTTACTCATTGAATATTGAAAAATGGAATGTGCATATTTATACTTTATCATGTTTTTTAATTACTTTTTATGAAAATTTCTTCTAGTAAAATTATTGGATTGTGGTGGACATACAACTATGTTAGATGACTCTTTGATATGAAACTAATTGATAATCATTATTAGTTCTAACTAGTTGAATATTGACAATATTATTACTTTTTGAGTAGGGATTGTGACTGCAACCCCTAGTAGTGCATCAGCTCTCATTTTTTAATTCTTGGAATATTATTGATTTCTTGTTATCAAGTATTTATAGTTATGGTTTTACCAAGACTAGCAATTCGGCATGCAATCATCTTTTACTTTGTATTTGCTTCATATTAGACCTACCATCAATTGGGAGTTGTTATGCAAAAAAGTAACCAAATCTAGACTTACATATATTACTTTAATGAAAATACATAGAATTTAGTCATAATAGTTCAATACTTAAATGATATATTTTATTTGTTTGAATAATGATTTTGTAGCAAATATGTTGCATTGTTTGAGTCTCAATGTGCCCATCTAATATTTAAGCTATATTATCACCAGAGAGACACCAACATGCTGTCTTTTCTCTTATTTTTCTCTCCTGCCCGTGACCTTCAGAAAACCCTAAAATCCTCCCTCTCCATTTTTATTTTCGAGCTTGGACAAGCTTTGGTCTAGTAGATATAACAAAAAGCTAGTGAATTGAGTGGAGCAAAATAATATCAAGACTTATAAAATATTTTGTTTTCAATCCCCGTCTATATAAATGAATAACAAAAGGCTGCCCAATACTTAAACGAAACACTCAAGAAACCTAGTAGAGGTAGACCTTAATGATGACTTGACAAATGAAATTATCCTTAATTTCTAGGATGGATCTAAAATAAGTCAGTCTATATTATATGAGCAGTTACCTCCATTTTGCAAGTTTTATTCTATGTTTAGGCATGTGGTTAGCAACTGCCAGAAGAAAAACAAGGAAGGAGTAGCCAAAATGATGAATGTGCTCAGGCCCTTAGCCCAATGGCTTAACAAGGACTTTAAGAGGAGAAAAGATGTAACTCACCAAGCCCCAAAGAAACACCAGGTAATTGGGAGATCACTAAAATAGCAATGGATACAAGGAAAGACAGAAGAAATTCTCCATTACATGGAGGAACGGATGAATGGCCCACACAATGAAGAGGAGAAAGTTGACTTCACCTTAGTGAAGACAGAAAAAAGGGAAGGACTTCTCTGCTCCTTAAGAGGATTCCTCTTTGAATCTCAGAAACAAAGGCAAAGTGAAGGACAACAAACAAAGGGGAACTGCCCCTCATGGCCCAACATAGAAGAATAATGGTAGTCCTCAACTCTTTAAAAACTAAGGTTCAGATGGTTTTTTAGTCTTTCTATTTATTTTGATTTTCTTTGTGATGGTTCTCTTTTTAGAGTTTTGAAGGGTGGTTTATTGGGAGTCTTTTTTGGGACTCCCTAACACAATTATTAAAATGTATTTTGGGAGGGATGATGGCACCCCTGAGGATGGCTATGATATGGTTGAATGCATGTGTATGGGTATGGAAAATGGCATGCTCACTCAAATGGCATGTCATCTACTGTCAATATCTTGTATCCTCTCCAATTGATCATAGGATATTGTTTGGCAGTGCATGAAAAATGCATAACTACTAGCTCCATGATATATTATTATATGTTGATTATGCTAATTGGAAATGCTCATGGAGTTTCTATATGTAAGCTATTGATGTATTGATCCTCTACTTGCCTCTTTGAGAGAGAGTAGAATATGATCCCAAAAATATATATACAAAATATCTATTGAGGCCCTACATTGAGCTCCTCATATGGAGAGAGGTGTACTACCCTGTGTTACATGTAAAAAGATTTTTTTTAATAGGAAATATGAGAATTATTGTAACTTTCTAACGCTTGTAAGATTCTATGGGAGAAAATATAAATCCATAAAATAAATGTTGTGCCAAATGGACATATATGTATTGGTTGTAATGATTCTAGAATGTAAGCTAAATCAATCTGTGGGGGTTTTGGGGGTTTCAAAAGCTTTATGTGGGGCCTCTTGGATCTGGTCAAGTGACATCTATGGTCTCTCCATCTTGTATTCTCTCTAATTGATTGTAATGCATATAATTGTGATCTCCCATTTGGGATGGAATTTGTGTATGGTAGAAAAAGAGTGCGATTTAAACTTTAAAAAAGAAATGAACAACTACCTAGACCTCACATTGAGCTCTCAAGATAACATGCATGAGTAGGATTATATTATATAATGGGGGCATGTGTGAGCAAATCTAATCAGAGGCATGTAAAGAGATTAAAAGGGAATATATGTGAATTCATAAGTGTTGGGTAATTGCGCTTACACGGTATTGAGATTAAAAACAGAAACAGCAGAAACAACAGAAAACACAAAAAAACAAGCAATATAATCTCAATTCAACAAGCATCCACGACATAATCAAAAATGAGAAAATCAACACCGAAAACAACGTGGATCGCTAGTCACTCAGTACGACTAGCTACATCCACCATAAAATGCTTATGCGTTACATATTAAAACTAAAACGGAAATGTCTTACAGTATGTTGCACACAGCAGTCGTGAAAATTCGCGCAGAGAGAAGAGAGAGACGATGAACAGTTCCACGGGTCAAAAAATAGCCGCCCGAAAAATAAAATTACAAATCATTTTATATTAAAAAAAAACATCCTGTTCATTTAACCACAGCGGGTTGGATCATGGAACGGGTCAGGCTCTACTCCAAAAATTTTGGCCCGCTGACTAGACAGCGGGACCTCCGTTATTGTGCTACTGCTGCATCTCTGGGCTTTTAATATTTCATTTCTTGTACTTACATGAAAATATTAAAACAGAAAAACATTTTGTTATACAAATAGATTATTAAAATAAAAACAAATTACATATACAATAATCTCCACCTTAATTTATTTTGCATACAGATAGAGAGACACTCTCTATAAACAGTTAGTCTAGAAGGACTACATCTGATTTGATATGTTTAGTAATTCAAGACAATGTCTTAGCTTATTCAGAGTAACATGTTTGGTAAACATGTCAGCTGGATTGTTAGAAGTTGCAATCTTCTTTACTTGTACCCTCTTCTAAGATCGAAGGGAATGATATCGCACATCAATGTGCTTTGTCCTCTCATGGTGCAGTTGGTCATTTGCTAAACAAACAGCACTGAGGTTGTCACAGAAAACTGTTGCAACCTCTTCATAAAGACCAAGGTCCTTGATAAAACCTTTCAGCCATATCCCTTCCTTCGCAGCTTCAGTCAGAGCCATATACTCTGCTTCAGTATAAGATAAAGTAACAGAAGATTGCAGTGTGGCTTTCCAGCTAACTACAGAACCACATATAGTGTAGACATAACCAGTCATAGACCGTCTACTGTCAACATCTCCTGCATAGTCAGAATCATAATATCCTGCCAGCAAGAGTTCAGATTCATTACCAAATATCAAACCAATATCAGAAGTCCCCTTGAGGTACCTAAGCATCCTCTTAATAGCTTTCCAGTGCTCTAGACTAGGGTTTATCATAAACATACTCACTGCACTTACTGCATGAGCAATATCATGTAGGGTGCACACCATAAGATACATGAGGCTCCCGACAGCACTAGAATAAGGAATCTTAGACATTTGTTCCTTGTCAGATTCAGATTGAGGACAACATTCTAATGTCAGATGGAGGTTAGAAGCAAATGGTGTGGACAGAGGCTTACAAGAAGCCATTCCAAATCTAGATAGAAGTTTCTGAATATATTATTTCTGTGAAAGAAACAATTTTCTTTTAATTCTATCTCTGAATATTTCCATACCTAAAATTTGCTTTGCTCCTCCAAGATCTTTCATATCAAATTCAGAACTGAGTAGATCTTTCAGTTCCTGAATATCAGATTTATTTCTGGCAGCAATAAGCATATCATCTACATACAATAACAAGTAGATATATGACTCATCCTTGTGCCGTTTGAAATAAATACAGCAGTCATGGTCACACCTACTGTATTCATGACTAGTCATGAAATAGTCAAATCTCTTGTACCACTGACGGGGAGACTGCTTAAGTCCGTAAAGGGACTTCAGAAGCTTGCACACATGGGTTTTCTTGCCTGATACCTCAAAACCCTCATGCTGGCTCATGAAGATCTCTTCATCGAGATCTCCATGAAGAAAAGCAATTTTGACTTCTAGTTGCTCAAGTTCAAGATTCTGATGTGCTACTAATGCTAGAAGCACTCTTATTTAAGTATGTCTAACTATGAGAGAATATCTCGTTGTAGTCAACACCCTCTTTCTGACTGAACCCTCTTGTAACTAGACGTGCCTTAAACTTTAAACCACCAGCAATTGAGGCATCTTCTTTCTTCTTGAAAACCCATTTGCAAGACACTATTTTTCTTCCCTTTGGTTTAGGTACAATGATCCAGGTACCATTCTTATGAAGAGATTCAATTTCTTCATTCATGGAAACCAACCATGACTCAGACTCAGGAGAATTAACAGTATTCTTGAAGGAGGATGGTTTAGGAATGTCAATTTCTTCGGCAACTTGTAGGTAAAATCCTACAAACTCATCAAAGCCGAATCTCAAAGGAGTACCTATGTTTACCCTCCTTTGTCTATCACTTGCAATGCAATAGGGAGTAGACTTTTCATGTGCAGTTTCAGGATCAAGTTCAATAACAGATTCAGGATCATTTTCATGATCAGCTATTGTTTGTCTAGAGACAACAGGTATCATTCCTGGAGCAACAGAATCAGATTTTAGCTCCACCTTAGTTTCAGCTTGAGAAACATGAGATAGTTGAATAGGACTAGGTACTTGTTTAAGAATGACACTCTCATCGAAGGTAACACTCCTAAAGAGTATAACTCTCTTTTCAGATGGTGACTAGATATGAAATCCTTTGACTCCATCACCATAACCAACAAATATTCCCTTGCATGCTCGAGGTTCAAGCTTATCATCATTTACATTATAATAGGCAATACACCCGAACACCTTCAGATTGGAATAATCTACAGGTTTACTAGTCCACACTTCAAATGGAATTTTAAAGTTAATTCCACTATGTGGTGATCTGTTCATCAGATGGCATGCTGTATTAACAGCTTCAGCCCAAAACTCTTTGCCTAAGCCTGAGAGAGAGAGCATACATCTTGTTCTCTCCAGAAGAGTTTGGTTTATTCTTTCAGTAATGTTATTTTGCTGAGGAGTGTCCCTAACAGTCTTGTGTCTTGCTATACCGTTGTCCTTACAGAATTCCTCAAATTCAGACGAACAGAATTCTAGATCATTATCTGTTCGTAACAGTTTAACCTTCTTTTGTGTTTGATTTTCTATTAAGCTAACCCACTGCTTAAACTTTATAAAAGTCTCAGATGTATGTTTCATCATGAATACCCAGGACATCCTGGAGTAATCATCAACTAAACATAAATAAAATCGAGTACTCCCAAGAGATGTGACTCTAGAAGGGCACCAACAGTCAGCATGGATATAATCCAAAATACTGTTTATACAGTGTATGGCCATACCGAACTTAGTTCTATGCAAGGATTAAAATATCGGTTTCTACGGATATATCGGTACTTGGATTTTACGGATATATCGGATATATCGAAGATATATCGGTTTGTATTTATTTATGAGCACCAATCAATGATAGATATATCGGTCTTAATGAATATATTGATACATATAATTTACGGATATATCGGTGGATATATTGAAAATTTTTATCATTGATTCTATGTTTCTTACCAAAAACACAATGGTCACAGAAATTTAACTTACTAACTCTATGACCAACAAGAAGATTAAGATCATAGAGAATTTTCATACATTTCTCTCCCATATGTGCGAGCCGCATATGCCACAGTCTGGTAAGTTCAGCTTTGCCTTCATATGCTGACTCTCCGGTTGTGATAGCAATAGCCCCTGTCACTGTGGAAACCTATCAGTGTGTATAGTGTTCCAGTCTTCTGCCCCTTCAGTACAACATCATCTCCTTGATGAACATTCAGTGTTCCCTCTCTACCACTGAATGAATATCACTGATCATCTAGAACACTAAGAGAAATGAGATTCATTGTCATCTCAGAGACATATCTCACATTTGAAAGTGAGACAATTCGGCCATCCCAAGTTCTCAGTCTGACTGTGCCGATTCCAACCACCTTACATGGTTGGCTGTTCCCCACCACAGCATGGCCAGCTTCCTTCTTGTCATATTTGCTGAACCACTCCAAGTTAGTACTTATAAGGAAGGAAGCACCAGTATCTAGGATCCAAGAATCTGATCTTGTGATCGTTGTGGAGATTACCAACACAATGTCTTCTCCATCATCCAGATCATCAAAAGTCACAGCAGCATCAGGTGGGGGGTTAGGTTTACCTTGCTGTTCCAGCCTTGCTCTCTTCTTCGGGCACTCAGTTTTCCAATGCCCTTTCTGTTTACAGTAGTGACAAATGTCACCCTCCTTTGACCTCTTCTGAATTTTATTTCCATTCTTCTTGAATGAAACAGGTTGTGGCCTCCTGTTTGTCACCATCAGTCCAGCAGGATATTGTTCAAGTCTTTCAACCGCTGCCTTCTACCTCATCTCTCTGGAGTGTAGGGCAGCCCGAACATCCTCTAGTGTAATCTCCTCATTTCCCACAATGAGAGATTCAACAAAATTTTCATCAGAAGGAGGAAGAGAAACCAAGAGTAGAAGTGCAACATCCTCATCATCCACCTTAGCATCCACACCTTTAAGGTCCATGAGAATGCTGTTCAAGTCATCCAGATGCTTCTTCAAAGAGGTTCCCTCTTGCATCCTCAGTGTGAACAGCCTTCTCTTCAACAGAAGCTTATTCGTCAATGATTTAGTCATGTACAGAGACTCAAGCTTGAGCAATAGTCCTGCAGCAGATTCCTCATCTGCTGCCTCAACAATGACTGCATCCGACAAGCTCAACAGAATGGTGGAGTGTGCTTTCTCTTCACGTCTCCAAGCCTCAGCCTTGGTTATTCCAAGAGCAGCAGCAGTGTGTGGACCGAAGCCTTGAACTAGAGGACTCCAAATATCGAAGTTTTTCAAATGAGCTCGCATTTTAATCTGCCACATACTAAACCCATTTCTGCCATTGAATTTCTCAATCATGGTGTTTAGGGTTCCAGCCATTTCAACAGAATATTGCTTGTACAGAAAAAAAAATCACAAACCCTAATTGCACAATTTCTCGAAAAATCCCAAACCAAGCTCGGATACCAATTATTGGGTAATTGCGCTTCCACGGTAGTGAGATTAAAAACAAAAATAATAGAAAACACAGAAAAACAAGCAATATAATCCCAATTCAGCAAGCATCCATGACAGAATCAAAAACGAGAAAATCAACACCGAAAATAACGTGGTTCGCTAGTCGCTCAGTACGACTAGCTACATCCACCAAAAAATGCTTATGCGTTACAGATTAAAACCAAAACGGAAACGTCTTACAATATGCAGCACACAACAGTCACGAAAATTCACACAGAGAGAAGAGAGGGACGATGAACAGTTCCACGGGTCAAAAAATAGCCGCCCGAAAAATAAAATTACAAATCATTTTATATTAAAAAAAACATCTGGTTCATTTAAACGCAGCGGGTTGAATCATGGAACGGGTCAGGCTCTACTCCAAAAATTTTGGCCCGCTGACCGGACAGCAGGACCTCTGTTATTGTGCTACTGATGCATCCCTGGGGTTTTAATATTTCCTTTCCTGCACTTACATGAAAATATTAAAACAGAAAAACATTTTGTTATACAAACAGATTATTAAATAAAAACAAAATACATATACAGCAATAAGGTTAATGCTAAGCCAATAATGGACCAATGCAGTAAGGGGTTTTAGATACAAACCATGACGTGTTATGAAAAAATGGCATTCTCTTGATGCTCAATGGGGAGCCTTTTTGCATTGCCCAATAGATAGCCCTCTGTGGCTTGTTAGAATGAAGATTATTGCCCCTTGTGGCTTTATTATGGGGCAGCAATATACAAAGTAATTATCTGTTCGGATAATAAAGATTGTAAGCTGGAACATTAGGGGCTTAACTGTCCCATTAAACAAAATGAAATTCTCATGCTAATTAAAGCCTATCAGATTGATTTCTTTGTCATCATTGAGCTAAAACTCAATTTAGATAAGCTTTTTAGGCTAATGAAAACTAAGTTCAAAGAGTTTGACTCTCTAAATAACTTTTCCACTCACCAAAATGAAAGAATTATGGTGCTATGGATTAAGGGAACCACTGAAATAATCCATCTATCTATATCCACGCATCATATATACTTGAGGATTTTTGATAAAGAGAGAAGAGTTAGTTAAAGACTATCCATGGTATATGGGCTGCACTCTACAGTTAGGAGAATGCCCTTGGAGAAGAATCTAATAACAAAAGACTCATCTGAATCTTCTCCTTGGATAGTTATAAGAGACATAAACTCTCTACTTTCTGGACATGACAAAGTAGGAGGGAGGGTTGTCATGAATTATGAATGTCATGATTTTGTGGATTGCTGCTCCAGCCTTTGCCTCAAAGATCTTCCTTCATCAGGTAGTTTCTTTACCTGGACAAATGGGCACAAATCTAGTAAGTTAGATAGAGTAATGATCAACCATGAATGGGCAATTCTAAGTCTAGATAGTCATTTTAGTTCATGGCACCTGTTATATTTTTTGTTCATTGCTTAATGATCGTGACTAAGAGCACAGACAATCAATATATAAGAGTGTCTTTCAAATTTTTTAACATGTGGTTAACACACACTAACTTCATACCTACATTGACTAGCACATGGTATAAAAGCATTGATGAGTCAATAATGTTTCAATTGATGGAGAAATTAAAACTTCTTAAAAGGCCTATTAAAAAAGCCAAATGAGAAGAATTTTGGTCACATTAGTGCAAGGATTAGTATTGCTAGGAATTCTATATGTGCTTTACAAAAAGAATATTACAAACCCCTACCCAAGTATTAAAAGACGAGAGGAGGCTGACCTTAAAGTTAAATAGAGAAAATTATAAAATCACTAACTATCTTTCATTCAATAGAAGGCTAAAATAAGATACCTTAAGCAATGTGATAGGTACACTAAATTCTTCCATGTGATGACTAGTGCTAAGTTGTAGAAGAGTAAGATAATAATAGTGACAAAGGATGATGGTAGCTTCACAATTTCCTAAGGAGAAGTTACTGAAACCTTCGTCAAATACTATAAAGAGCTTTTGGGCACTACCAAAGATAGAATTAGAATATGTAATGAGCACATAGTAAGAGGAAGAATATTGAATGAGGAGGATCATGCCTCACTATCTTTGGATTTCACAACTGAAGTGATAAAAACTGCTCTATTCAACATGGGGAGGTTCTAAATCACCCAGTCTATATGGATACATTACAGAGTTTTTTAAGAGCTCATGAAGTATTATTAGGAAATATATTATTAAAGCTATCCATATTTTTTTCCACTATGGGAAGATGTAAAAGAAAATAAACCACGCTTACTTAACACTTGTGCCAAAATCTTCTCATGCCTCTTCTGTGAAGGACTATAGATCAATTGCTTGCTATAACATGGTTTTTAAATTGATCTCAAAATTAATCACGTCTTGTTTGAAAGATGTACTAGGGAGTATTGTTAACTTGGCTCAAGGTACATATATAAAAGGTCGACTAATTTCAGACAATTTCCTCTTGGCTCAAAATTAGATAAGGAGATATGCAAGAAAAAAAATAACCTCAAGATGTTTTCTTAAAATTGATCTCTAAAAATCCTTTGACATAGTAAATTATAATTTTTTATATGAAGTCTTGAAGACACTAAATTTCCCTCGGAAATTCATTAAAATTATTCACGAATGCGTCTCTACAACCTCTTTCTCTATTTCTATTAATGGCCAATTACATGACTTCTTTAAGGGCAAAAGAGAGTTGAGACAATGAAACCTATTATCTCCTTATCTATTTTTACTTTGTATGAAATATTTATCTAGGAAGCTATCGTGTGCAATGAAATTGGAGTAGTTCTCCTTTCATTTGGGGTGCGAGGCAATAAAAATCTCCCACCTAATGTATGCTGATGATCTCATTATATTTTCAAAAGGAGATTCCCCCTCTATGGAGATCATCATGAATGTGCTAAAAAAATTCACGATAACTTCATGCTTAAATATTAATCTCTCCAAATCAAACATCTTCTTTGGAGGGGTTTTGCCTAAACACAAAGAGGAACTACTATCGCACACTGGATTTGCAGAGGGCTCACTTGCCTGTGTGTTTCTAGGAGTCCCATTATCAACCTCCTGGCTGCTCGCTTCATAGTTTTCTATTTTATTGAGGAAAATAAAATCGGACATCCATTTATGGGCAAGTAAAATCTTCTCCATTGTGAGAAGACTAGAGCTCTTAAGCACAATAATCCAAGGCATTGAAGGTTACTGATTCTCAGTCTTCATCTGCCTCCATCTATTATAAATGCAATCGAGAGTACTTGTAGAAAGTTTTTATGGGGAGAGCCCATAACCGAAAGATTTAAGCCAAAAGCTTGATGGAGCAATGTATGCACATCCACCACTCTCAGTGAGCTGGGTATCCTAAATTTAAATTTCTAGAATAAATCATTCTTTGTTAAAATTTCATGGAGAATTAACAAAAAAGAAGATTATCTTTGGATCAAATGGGTTCACTATTTCTATTTAAACTCCCAAAATATTTGGTAAATTCAAATAGCTAAAAAGGATCATCTTTTCTAGAAATCCTTATTATCTATTAGAGATATTCTGGTGGAGAAAGTTGGAAATATAGATAAAGTCAAAGAAAAAATTACTAACTGGCCAAAGATGATAAAATTGTTTCGAATACCTATAATTCATTTGCTAGATATTAATACAAAAAAGAAGAAATAGATTTCATGCATTTGGTTCCCAAACCACAACCCCAAGCACGTTGTTTTTTATAGATAGCCAAACGAGTAAAATCAGAACTAAAGATAAACTGTTAGCAACACCCAAGAACCTGAAATGCAAATTCTATGCAAGCACGGAATCTTTTGATCATATCTTCTTCAAATGCAAATTCTCAGAAAGAATCTAGAATAGCTTAAGAAGCTAGACTAGAAACTCAGTGCAGATAAAGTCAATTCCTACAGGTCTCAAATTTATAAATACTCATTATGTTGCCGGCATGCTATTGAACAAAATTTGGAAAGCTACATTTGTTGCTGCCTTATACTATATATGGAGAGAAATAAATAAAAGAGGATATGAGAGGAAGACACAAAGTGCATACACCATACTTCGAAAGATTAAAACAAAAATTTTTATTGTATTCAGAAATGAATGTAAAAGTTTAGATCTCTGTATTGTACAGAATTTTGATTATTAATGTTATTACTTATCAAAAAAAATATTTAAGCTATATTATGCATAGAATAATCATCAAGACATCTTGGAGTGAAGTGGTCACCTATTTTTAGTTTAGAGATATAAATGTGATAAAATTATTGATTAATATGATTTCATTTTGCCAAAACAATGCATTGATAATTATCTATAAATTCATAAAGCATATAGTGATCATCTATTAAGTGCACTAATCAATTATTTGACTAATGGCATTAGGCTTATGATTTTTTTTGTCATAGACATGATTTTGTGATAATTATAATGAAGTATTGTATTTCTTTTTTATGAATTCACATGGATTGAATAGGACAATTATATTTTGGAAATTATTGGATGATGAGTAGGATCTACATTAAATAAACATTGAGAGATATGCTCAAGATGTCACCTTGATTAGACTTATTATTATTGTTTTTGGAGATGTTGGACTTTTCATTCTTAGTCAATTAACTTATTATCAACAACTCTCGGGTGACAGCTTGTTTAAATAATTCTTTCATGATTGGTGCAAGTTTCAGAGATAATAACTCGGGAAAACTAGTTCCAAAATTGAATTTTTATCATAAGATTTATAAAATTTATAGAAAGGATAGAATAATTAGGCTAAACTAGGGCCTAAAACTAGTCGGGAATATTTTGCATACTAGATAATTATTTTATGTATTTAGGATAATGGAATGGTTACAATGCAATATGTTTAATATGATTCTTGTATGGGTTTATAATCTCAAATATGATTGACTCATTTTTTAAAGATATAAGCCACCTTCTTTGACTTGCGATAAGACTAGTAATATTATTTAAATGATCATATATTAAATGTCATGATAGGGATTTGGTTAAGAGTTTCCTCAAGAGAAAGGTTGGGGTAGAGTAGCAGTGGGTGTGGTGGGGTATTGATAGAGAGCTTATCACCCATGAAATGACGTGTTACATGACCCTTTTTCCTAATTGATGATGCTCATCTTTCTCATGCAACTAGAGTTAAGGTGACCCTTGATGAAGCTTTGATTGATTGTAGCTCAAGAGCATAATTATTAATTTTTATGTTCCATGATATCAAGAAGTAAGGAGTCCTTGAACCCACAACACATGCTCTTTGTGTCTTTTAAACACCATACTACCTCTTAGGATTTTATCATCCATGGTTATTTCTAGTTTCTATATTTACATTTTTGGGACTACTTGGAAACCAGGACACTAATGGTCTATTTAAAAATAGTTTGATTTGAAAATATATTCCAACCCAAAGTTGTTTTTTGTTCAATCTTGGATCTTCCAGATCGACTTCTAGATGTAGGTATCGATTCCTAAATCTTCTAATATGTTATCCAGCATTGGATGAGGAATCTTCCCCTTCAAAAAATACAGTCTAACTTAATCAACTAGTAACGATCACTCATGGTTAAGTTAATAATAGAAATACAATGAATAATTCCCACCATAATAAAATTAAAGAATTTTTCATGCCTCAAATCTTCCTTACTAATCCCATTATAATAATTATAGTGTCCAACCTTGGGGCATGATTAGAATATCATTAATATTTGAAAAAATCTTTTAAATAAATTTTAGATTTTTGCTTTGTTTGACATTTTTGTTAATGACTCACCAAATTTAGTTGTGACCTAACTTAGATATAATTATCATTTACCCATTAAGTGCCTAGAAGGGCATGTGCTTATAGCCCCATATAGAAGCTTTAATGGGTAGTTTTCCTATATTTGGGAAGTTTCCTGAATTAGGATGAATATCCTTTATTAATGATCAACTCTATTTGCTAAGAAAACTGATATTTTTTTTTAAAAGTAGATTAAGTGAGAGTATCCACATGGACTATATGCCTTTAATAGGGGTATATGCCCTTTTTGGAGATTCAATGCCCTTAAATAGGACTAGATGTTCTTAGTTAGAAATTTGATGGTTGGGTCTAATATGTAATGACATTTTAATATCCACATAGATGACATTGAAAACATTTGAGTATAATTAAACTTTGTGGAACTATATTGAAACTTCAAATTCTATCAAAACTTTTGATACACTAAATGTTGCTTGATGAATTATATGTTATATTATTGAGTTACTATCTTTTAATATCATTAAATATTATTAAATAATATTGATTCACTACATATATTAAATAATCACAAAATGATTTGTAACACTAAAAACTTGCAAGTTTTGGTGTTATCAAAAACCGAGTCATCCTAATAATTGAGATGGTGAACTAAATAGTTTTAAGCACAAATAAAGAAAAATAATCATAATCTTCAACATTCACATTAATATTAATACAAAATTGCAACTTAATGATGGATACACCTATATTCATTATGATAATTGTTGAGAAAAATAATAAACGATCAATTACAAATGTAAGATGACAATGACACCAATTTTTATTATGAAAAATTTCTCAATATAAAAAACTTAGACCTACAAATACTATTTTTTTTTTCATTTTCTTCTCCTCATCACTTACCTTCTTCCTTTCTCATTTCTATTTTTTTAAAGAAAAGTAACAATTCTCTTTGCCATCTCTTAAACTCCGGCAAAATCCACCCACTTCATCCACCCACCCACTCACACACAGATATTATGGGCTTGTTGGGTTTGAGGTGCTAGGTCAAATGATTTCCCTTCAGCAATTGAGTATTACTCTACATTGGAGTAAGGGATCAATTATCCTAACAAAACTCCCCCTCTTAATTGCGTAGAAGACTCCACCAGATTTCCTTTTACATTGAACCCCTCCAACTACTTCATGTGGATTTATTCTCCAACTCATCATGAAGTAAGATAGTCTTCATGTCTATTAGCTCAATCTCTAAATTAAGACTAGCTTCCAATCATTATACAACATGGATAGTGATCATCTTCGCAATTGAATAAGATATCTCTTCAAAATTAGTGTCTTTCCACTATCCAAACCCCCTAACTACAAGCCTTTCCTTATACTGCAGCATAAGTTGTGTTTTTCATGCTTAATCCTTAACACCCACTTTTTTTTTAATTACTTTCATATTTTAAAAAAAATTACCAGCTCAAAAGTATAGTTGTCGTGCAAAGACAACATCTAATGATGTATAACTTCAATACACTAATCCCTATAAATATTTTAAACTACTTTTCCATAATATTCTGATTTTCCCATGCCAATCAACAAAATATAATTCTATTTAGAGTACCCAATAGATGGTTGTCTTGTCCTAGTGGATCTTCTAAGGGTGACTACTTGAATCTCCTATATTGGTTGATCATCATCATTTGCTCTCTCCTGTGTAGAAATAGTAATGTCACTTGAATCCTAATTATCTTTTTGGACTTTATTCTAAACATCATTCATAGGTTGTTCCTCTATTAGAGAGGAGAAATAATATCTAAGTCAAAGTTTGATCTTATGTAGATACAACATTCATAGGTTGTTCCTCTATTAGAGAGGAGAAATAATATCTAAGTCAAAGTTTGATCATATGTAGATACAACATTCATACCTTTGATCCCATTTTTTTATAAATTGGATCAAATAACATGTGGCCAAACCAATCATGACCATATGCACTACCCAGACTTCAAATATAACTCATACATATCATCTTTGGGAACATATACCATTGCCTCGCAATTGAAAGCACACCAATGATAATAAGAAAATGTCTTACCTAATCGTATCATGATTGACATTGTACTCAATAATTAACCGTAGGTGATTTAGATAATTTAGCATGTTAAGGTAGACATCTAACTGTTCATCATCTTAAATAAGTTACTCAATAGCAGTGTCCTTGGAGGATATTATGATGTTTGATATCATGCATTTTACAATAAGCATCAAAGGACCCTAAGTATTCTCCACCATTATCTATTTGAATACACTTTAGTTTCGTCCAGTCCTTTTTCAATAAAATCATAAAACTACTTAAACACAAAAAATACTTGGTCCATGAATTTCACAGTCTTGACAAGTTTTGTTCTAGAATGATCATCAATCATGACATGAAATAATAAGCATCATCAAGTGACATTGTCTTCATTGAACCAGAAACATTGAAATATACTAAATCAAGTAGCTCAGGGCTTTGGGCAGATAAGTGACTCCAAAATGAAATTTTATTCTTCTTGCTTGGTAGATAATGAGCACACTTCTTCAAACATGCTCGCATTGCTCCATGTAACATATTTACCTAACTCAATGATGTCCTTCTTACTCATATGACATAACATCTTGTGTTATATAACTCAATGTCACTGCCCAATTCAACTACATGCACTACATCCACAATAATTTTAGTTTGGGCTAAACATAAAGTGGAAAATGTAGCATCATATAGTTCCTTTGGTGATCTCTCATTTCTCACATGAGGAGTGACTATCACAATCATCACCACCAAGCTTACCAATAGAAAAGAAAAAGATTTAAGTCATGTATATGGAACATTCTTAACACAATGTGTTAAGAATGTTGTGTTGATATCTATAATCAATGCGCATAGTACTTTTCCTTCATTACTTGTGTTGATATCTCCAAAATTACCAGGTGAGCATGATGAAAACACCTCTTCTTGTTATAACATGAATTGAGGCATGTTGATGAAGCTATGCAATTTCCTATTACAAGAATGAGAATCTCCAATAAGATAAACTAAAAAGATGGGGTTGCACTAATCCATTAACATTATACCATATGATAATCTTTAAGTGTATAAAGATAAAATATATTCTATATTAAGATAATTTTTTATTAAAAGCAAACGAGAATGAGAATCATCAGTAAGACACTATATTATCCTCAACTTTCATCTTCTCAACAAAATTTATTTCATTGGATTTAATTATTTCTAAAATAAATGACAAACTTAATAGTTTCTATCCAACAATATGATAGTTCACTTATCATAAGGTCAAGCTATCTAACCTTGGGGACACAAATTTGATCCTCCTTAATACTTGCAATACACTCTAGGATATATTATGCTGATCACTATATGCATACTAATGAGATAAAAACCTTACCTGCACTAACTCTGGAGTCCCAAGACACATATATAAGATGATTGATAGTATGAGATGAACTTGTCATAAGCGAGAGAAGGGAGAGGGTCAGAAAAACTAATTCAAACATATATAGATATACATACATACATACATACATACATGTGTTTGATTGTCATTCAATAAAATGCACACATTCATTGAACTCAACAATAAATGAAATCTAGTTCATTTACGAGCACACCCAAAAATGCAAAAGTTGGATGGATAATTAACACCACCAATATAGGGCAAATGCACCACCCATAGGTCTATCATCTTTCTATCAACAAAATCACTAATCGTTACATATAAAAGCCATAAGCTAGCTCTGGGACGAGCGCAAAGCTAACGGCAAGGAGGTGGCAACTGCACGCCAGCATAGCTCACTCTGGCATTTGCACATGTGGAGGTGAAGGGGGCTCTTCTAGTGCCGGCATACTTCAAGTTGATGTCTGAGAGCCGAATGTTCTGGCAAGGAAATTGGTTGCTGCACATAAGATTGACCCCAACGTCTGATACCGACGTACCCTTGATGTTGATGAAATGAACATCGCTGATCTTCACTCTGGATGGCTTGCCTGACCTCGAAGAACCATACAATTGGTCGATGACGATGGGGTTCTTCACGCCATCCATTAGAATGTCCTGAAAAATCATGCCCACGGCTTGGCTAGGAGGCGAATCAGCCCATGTTTTGATTCGAATTCCATTTTGCGTGTTCTTCAATGTGCAGTTTCTCACTATGATGCCTTTCACATCCTTCTCCTGTTGGTACTTCCCAAGGCTACCAATGCTATCATCATGGGCATGTTAAGAAACCAAAACAATAAGTAATTAAAAAAAAAAAGAGGAAAACCCAACTATCATATAATCAACATTAGAAATGCAATCAGATACGTTTAAACAATCACTAATACACTCAGACACGTTTAAACCATCACTAATGTACTAAATCTCATAAAAACTCCAAAGCTAAACATACTTAATCACGATTACTACTAAAATGAATGACCAGTATAAAAATTTATAGTATAGATCTACCATGAGGTTAGTAAGAAAGGATTAGGGGGAGGGTGAAATTTTTTTTTATTAAAAAAAAAACATTTTGGATGAGAATACCATCGTTGATTTTGCAAAAGTGTACATGTTATTATTACATGCTCATCTTAATAGGTCACTCCCATGATGTTCTTCTCAAAAAATAAAAAGGATGAAAATTTATTGATACATTATTTTGTTTGGCGACATGATAAATTAGAATTACCTTTTTGTGAAAGTTTAGAACACTATCAATATTACACAGTGTAAAAATCCAATGAGGAGCACAAAGCCAAAGAACAAGAGGTTGAGTGTGGTACAAACCATCATATCGTAAAGATACTTTGTGATCGATCTGGATTAATGTGAGCTTCTCCTTTAAACGAATAGCATGAGCTCTCTTCATTGGCAATTATATAAGGTTTTAAATTTTTTCAAACTTAACGGAAGTCTTAGCAATAATAAAAAGTGATGTGGGCAAAGAAGATGTGTGAGCCACAATATTATTATGATTTTTAATTAATTTGTGCTGACTGTGATATTGCGAGCAATAAGTGATTTATTTATTGCGAAAAGATTGTTAACCCATAAGAGATTAGCTCTTCCAATCCAATTTAAGAAAAATATTGTTATAATTTAAACGAATAATTCTTAATATATTTTATTGATGAAATTCACATCACATATGTACAAAAATAAAGAAAATAATTTAAATGGCAAACCCACCCTATTATATTATTACAATTAAATTCATATCTCACATATAAAAAAATAAGAAAAATACATGACATGATTTTAAATTAGAGTGGTCTATCAAACATTGAAAAAACAAATCATAATTTTAGTATACAAATATGAAAATTATAGCTAACAAAATAAGTGCGACACCAAATTAAAAATATTTTTTATCCTCGCTCGAAGAATTTGAATGCTTTTATGGTAAATGTGTTATTCTCATGAGAGATATAGAAAACTAAAAAATAATAAATTTTTTTTTTCTGAATTTGACTTGTTCTTCAACCAATCTAGACAACATAAAACTTTAGAATTCACATCAAATCTCTTATTTTTTTTTTTCAACTCTTTGAGTCACTTTTAAGCCTCTAACTGGAACACACTATTACACCTCAATGAATTATGAACTAATTGGATTATATTATGACAACCCATCCCTCAAATCATCATACATTTCAACAAGTGCAGACGAAATCACTTATGATTTTGATTGACAAGAAGTTACTCGACATGCTCAGAACAAAGAAAAAATAAAAGTCAGATCAAACACTCAATTATTTATTACTTGACTTTCTGATTATTTTCTTGAAAAATAAAACAGAGTTGCTCAATACCCTAATTCATATGTTTTATCATACTCACATACTTCTCTGTGTACATTTGTTACTTATTCTCTTGATAGCACAATGCATCCCAGATCTCTTTCTGATACATTATCTCACTTATGACAGTGCAAAATCATAACGAAAGAGATTACTGTCTTCCAATCTAAATAAACTTAAAAATTAGTATTTCAGCTTTCAAAGAGTTCCATTATTCATTGCTAGTGAGCATTCATTATGAAGACTTATTTCAATGGAAAGATAAATCATCTAAAGGCGAGACTTGTTATGAGAAAATTCTCCAAATTTTTTTAAATCGATTATCATGATATAACACAAATTCAAATACTCATATATTTAATGGATTTTCATTATTAAATGATACACTAGCTAAATGTGAAAAAAAAATTTTTTCATGATGATATTGAAGAGAATATGCATAAGAAGTAGACACCTAATTTTCAAATATAATTTTTAAATTCAATTTATAAGCTGCAAAAAGACATGACCAGTCTAAAATTATCACTGAGGGTCTGATTTGTGAGTTTGAAACAATTAGCTCGAGGAGCATATTCAATCATAGTTTCAAATGAAAAATCGTAAGAAACTCAGATATTTTCGTAGAATTAATGTGACTTATGATGATAAAGATATTATATTGTCGCAAAGAAAATATATCTTTGATACTTTCTCAAACATTTGCCTCTTAGATTATGCGCTTATAGATAATCATGTCGAGGTGAGTATAAATATCTTATTTGATACGAGTCCTCACGTTCACTGGACTACAAAAAAGAAAAATCTAAGAAATATTCAATTATCTAATTATCATTAGACCACATATAACTCACACAGTCAATAAAATTAATTATTTTAAAAATTATTTAAGATAGCCACGTCTTAATTAAGTTTATCACATACTTAGACATGTAAAAAAAAAGCTCTATAACATTGTAATTGTTTTGATTATCATGGATATCTTTAGATCACCAAGTATAGGTTACAATATTTTCTGAAAAATAATTTTTTTTACAAATAGTTTTTTTATAAAACTTTAGATCACGAAAATTCTATCTAGGTATCAGCTTAAATAAACAAAAAATATATTATACGTAACAATATTTTTCTTTAAAATAATTTTATTTCCTAAAAAAAAAAACAAATGCAAATCTCATGATCTAGAGCATAAATAGAATATAGAGATAAAAACTACAACTATGTGTGAGAATCAACTGATCATACATATATTTGAGAATATCAAATTTTTAATTTTCTTTTATTACTCTCTGTTATAATAATTAGATAATATGATATATAACACAAAAATTAATAATTTTATTTTTAAAAAGAATAATCATGAAGGAATCATTATCATAAATTATATTAATTCAATAGATCATCTAATAACTCATTTACATAAGCCTCAAGAAAACATCAACTCCTTTTTTCTCTAAATTTAATATTTTATATATTTACACATCAGCTTAAAAGAGAGTAAAAATATTTGTCCTCATAACATTCAATAAAAAAAAATTAAAACCATATGTGTGCGTGTGGGTGTGTGAGGGTTGGGGCAAGCCACATGTTGATTTCTTGCATATAAAAAAAAAAGAAAAAATACAAAATAATACATAAAATACTATTTGAAATAATAAATATCAATCCCCCATCAAGCTAATACATACATAATCTCTTTTATTCTCTCTAATTCTCTTATTTTCTCATAATTATAAATTTTTTATTTTAGAGTTTTTTTAATAATTTAATTTTATTATTGACAATCCGAAGAACAACAAAAATACAGTTGCATAATTAAATTTGTAATGTACATATATATTATTTATTTTTTTAATTTTATATTAGAGTCAAATTTATAAAATATTGAATATATAATAATTATAAAAACATTATTTCTACCCTTGACTCTTTATAAATCAACATAATTAATTATAATCAATAAATAATAAATTAAATAAAAAAATAATTTTGATAATTTTGATTTAGATAACTCAGCTAAAAGGTACAAAATTATTTTTTCTTCATATCATAGATCTCCCCAGACACTTAAAAAATATTGACTTCATAAACGAACCTCTATAATTTGAACAGACTTTAAATATATTTAAAAATAAAAATAATAAAAAAGTCAAATATTATTTGTTATTTTTATTTTACTTTTATATATTATATATCATACACACACTACATTATATATGTTGTGTGCTAGTCCATAGTGTAGACTAGCTTATAGGTCATGGGCCCTTGGGCATATGCCATACCAAATCCATGTCCCAAGGACCCAAACTAAGCCGTATTTGCTCTTAAATAGCCTCCATCATGACCTGGCTAGCCAGGGTTCAATACGTGCCTTGCCAAGCACAACATGTGCCCAATGGTTCAAGTCATGCCGTGTTGGGCTATGATGTTTAAAAGTTGTGCTTAACCAACACAACTCAACATGACCTATTTGTCACCTCTACTCTAGCAAGGCTAAATGAAGGCTCCCACCAAGTAATTTTCCTATAATACTAAATGTGTAGTATCTTTGTATCTCTACTCTAAAAATAGCTATTATCCCTTTGGTATGTCTACACTTCCTACAATGTGTACATTTTGTCAAGAACCTCTTGCATCTGCCTTGAGTGATACTCCATTTATTACCAAGGTAAGCAATATGAGAACTCTTTGCTGAGTCTCATACATAAGCATATATATTAATTAGTAGAGCACCATACAATCACTACACAATTACAATATTACCACTGCAAGTGTGCACCCCATTACACTACTCTCACACCAAAATGCACCACCTTGCAAAGCACATTTCATCACATTGCACCACACTATGCCACATCAACATCATACACATTGCCACACATTACACTCACTATGTTGCACTCCACACTATGCACTTGCACCTCGAAGTCTACATTGCACACTTGTACTGTGCATCTAACATTTGTACATGCTTGCTCTGTGCATCATGGTGCATGTTGTAAGCATGCGAGAGATCTTTAGCAGTCAGTGAAAGCTTTCCAAAAAATTATTTTGTGTGCTCAAATACTTCATCACAGCCTTATGTCTATTAAAATAGTTTATTCTCTCATAGCATATCAAAGAAAAGCCATGTATTTATTTGAAAATAAATACATTTGCCCATGATAAAGAAATTATAATATTCATTTGACTGATATATAGGAGTTTGATTATGCTTTGAGAAAGATAATAAAGCTTAGAACTCGTGCTCAACATTAGCATCTATTTAATTAGCAATTTCTTGATATTTTAAATTATTTATTATACCTGCTTTATTCAAATCACTAAATCAACATGTTCTTCATTTCTCATCTTTTTCACATATTTCTAACAAAATTCTCATTTATTACTTGAGATTGACACTAAGAAAAAAAAGTGACACTAAACTTGAGTTGATCTCCTAGCTAGTCTAATTGTGATTGGCATGTGGGAAGCTTAGACTTGGAGACATATAAACCACCATGTTTCTTTTTATGTTGATGACTTAATCTCTAGTTGCTATCGATAGCTACTTTCATGAAGGGTAAACTCTAATTTTCTTTTTGTTGATGGAGAGCATAGATTTGTAGGGATAAAGCTATCAATATATTAACAACTCTCACATCCCAAACTAAACAAATAGTCTTGTAAGCTGGGTACAACTTTTGATTAACTTAAAAGTCATCTAAATTTAATGATTTCACAAAATTGAGTGAAAATAGAAAAAAAAAATCATTTATTTGAATAAAAAAATCATATAGAGAGGCATATGCCACCATTAAAATTAATAAAATAATAAAAAATATCATAAATAATAGTGATCATACCCAATGTATACGACTCTCACTTCGTGTAGGAATTAGGATATGAGAGAGATTATTTATAATATCTTGACAACCTTAACTTAAAAAATCAAAAAAAAAATTATATCTAAAAGTTTCAAACACAATATTTACTAACCTCGAATGAATGCACTTATCATCACATCAAGACATGATCTCCAACACACATATGTAATATGAGGACTTCATAAGTGATCACTCATCAAAGTATTAATCGTGCCTATATACTTTTAATTTTGAAATTATAATGAAATCTTAGTATTATTTTTGCCAAAAAAAAAATCATAAATAATAATTAATAGGAATAATCAATAATTAATAAAGTTAATGAAATGTCATCACATGAATATGTTAACTAGATGGAACAAAATGATAGAAACATTCTTCTAATATGTTAAATAGATAGTTTAAATACATTTTCTTATGTTACATGATTCACATTTTTAAAAAAAAAAAATATTTTGTATTTGGTCATATGAGAAGATCTACGGTACCTTTGAACTTGATCAAAAAATAATGATCAAATTGATTAAAAATTAAGAGAAAATCCACATAAACTAAATAACTAGTTAGTTTCCTTAGAAGAGATTAATATAAGTATAATTAATGACCATTAATCCTCAAAAAAATCATATAAAAGTATATGATTAAGCACACAAATATCAAAAATAAAAAAAAATACATTGCAACTTTATTGTTTAGCTAAGCAAATCATGCATAAAAAACAATGAAAAAAATATAAAATATATGAAAATGATGATATTAACTATTAGCTATAATAACAATTAGAGAGACAAAATTAATTGGGTGGATGGCAATTTGTTATTCATGTAGGTGAAGTGATTGATAATCCGGAAATGCATGAGGAAGAACAAATGATTGAACTGAAAAGTAGCTACCTGAAGCCATGGCCAGGACCACAAGTCACCTTCTGGATGCTAACATCTGTGCTTCCTTGAATAATGCCCACACAATCATCACCTGTAGCAATAACACTTCTAGCAATTTTCACTGTATTGGATTGACTGATATGAATTCCATCAGTATTTGGGCTATCTTCGGGTGCAAATAAATGAAGATTTCTTGCCCTAATATTCTGGGAGAGAACAATGGCCATGTGAAATCCCATCGGATTGACAGAACTTATCTGTCTTACAATCCCATTTGTCACGTGATTTAGCTTCAGCGACTGCGGGATACACAAATGCCGACAATTGAATCGAGGAGCAAAAAAAAAACAGAAGTTTAACCTAAGGCATCGAGCGGATGCTTACGATTGGAAAAGAAGAAGAGCAGGAGCCGCCGTGTTGGGCACAATTGTTGTATTTCCAGAAACTTGAGCCCTGGCCATCAATGGTGCCTGTTCCAGTGACCAACAAGCCATTGATGTTCTCGAATAATATCCAGAAATCCTCTTCGTAATTGCTGATATCTGGCAGCGCTTTCACAGTTCCCGCAATTTGGACTGTGATTGGAGATTGGCATCGGCACGGGCCCTGAAATATCGTCGTCCCCGCCACGAAATCTCCCTTTGGGACCAGTAGTCGAGACTTTCCCTTCCATTCGCATGCGGCTCTCCATGCCCGGATAAAATGCTGCCACCATCAAATCCGATCACTTCATGCAATCATCAATTTTTTTGATTTCAATTATCATGCACCGAAATCATCAAATATATATGTGTGCGCGCGCGTGCGAACCCGTGAGAGCGTGCACCTGTTATATGTGAGTCTGTGCGCCTGTGTGTGTGTGCGTATGTGAGTGCGTGTGTGCGAGTGTGCGAAAATTGCTGCTATCTAGAACATATTAAAAAAAATGAATTTTTTAAAATATATTGTTAAAACAACAAAATTTACCACACTTATTGAATGCTAAAAAACAAATCATTCATTCTATTCACATTTTTGCTTTTTTTTTAAATTTTCAAATACAATTTTAATAGTTTTTGTCGCTGGTTAATATATAAACAAATTTGGATGTCATAAGAAAATGGAACAAACATTAAACAATTATTGTAGCAACGAGAAATTAAAAATAAAATAGATAAAATCTTGATGAGGGCCCCAAAATTAAAATATTAAAAAAAAGACTCAATTTCAAAAATTTAAAAAAAAATATTCCAAAAATACAAAATATTTATATTTTAGACGTCTTAAATGGAGAAACTCAAAAATATTTACATTTTCAACAACATTTAATATACACATTATATATATATATATATATATGCATGTGTGTGTGCGTGCGCATATATCTTTGTGTGCGTGCGCACGCATGTGTGTGCATGCGTGCGTGCGTGTGTGTATATATATATATATATTATTAGATTAGGTAGGAAAAATCATGGTGGCTAGATTGATCTTACCAACGCATTATCCTTTTTACCATTGGGCACAGCTCCAAATTGCACCACATTAAACACCTTCTCACTAGGATCTCTTCTTCGATGAGCCACGGGCCTAATGGCATGACCCAAACCGTGTGCACCACAATAAGCCACAAGAAAGCTCAAAACAATCAAGACTCTTGAATAGAACATTGTAGTGCCCATGGGGGGGGGGGCTTACCTCCAACTCTAAAATTAATTTTTTTTTTCCTCTTCTTTTTCTTTTGAGAATAATAAAAAAGCCTTTTCATAGTCTTGTTTGTGTTTTCTATATATCTACCTCGCTATTTTTAGTGCAACTATGCTATATTTAACGAGGTTCCCCATGTATTAAGGAGCAACACTAGCTTTCTACTAGGGGTAGTGCTGCTCTCCTCACGTCATCTCCAATGGTGAGCCACGTGTATTTTCATTTTCCAATAATAATTAGTAAATAAACATATGTAATATTTCTAATAATAGTAAACATATTTATTATTTGTCACACACAAAAAATGATGAAAACACATAAAAAAAAGTTGGGCTTGGGTTTGAAGTTTCAGAACGAATTAAATTGAAAATTTATACATCCGATCCACGTGTACATATAACGAGCGATATTAGCAAGAAGCATAACATAAAACGAGGACCAAACATTCATTAATGCGAATAAATCTTAGTAGCAGTTTCTTGAAGTCAATTATGATCGTGAGAAACTCCCGCCCCGTACCAGACCCACATCGTGCACCTTGACATGAACGTGACTGTGAATAAAAACACGTACCACTTTCTGTGCTCGGCAGAGTGGAGAAGATGAAGTTGCAGGCGTTGTTGTGCTTCTTCGTCTTCCTCCGTGAGTTGGTAGAGTGTGTGCACGGAACAGAAGATGGCCATGCGCCTGCAGAAACACCATTTTCAGGCCCAGAATGCCCCACACCATATCATGAAGGACTTTTCAATGTCATGCACTACGGAGCCATTGCTGACGGAGAGACAGAGAGTAGCTCGGTAACAACATGCCATAATTCAATCAATGGGTTCCAAAAAAACAAGCTTTCTGATCATTGTTATGATTTCCTATATACCAGATGTCGAGATAGGGTAGAAATAAGAAGAATTGTTTGGTTTGATACTTGCTTTGTGACAGGCATTTGCAGCAGCATGGAGAGCAGCTTGCGGCCACAATGGGAGCTCCATCTTCTACATACCGGAGGGCACATACTTTGTTGGAGCAGTGTCTTTTAGTGGCCCCTGCTTCAACAAAGAGTCTCTGATGGTGAAAATTGAAGGCACTCTAATTGCACCACCATACCTCAGGGCATTCCCAAAATCTAATTGGATAGAGTTCAGGCATTTGAACAGGATCATCCTCACTGGAAATCAAGAGGAAGCCATTATTGATGGCCAAGGAGAATTCGAAGCTTGGAAACAGATTAGCTGCGAAAAATCAATAACCTGCAATATCCTAATTACAGTAAGTATAGCCAAGTTGTATCGATAAAGTGCTAAGCTGGAGCTTGACTCAATTGAAAAACCTGATTGATGCAGTCATTGAAGTTCAGTAACGTTTCTAATGGAGTGATTAGCAACATTTCCCTGTCGAATGGCAAGGGATTTCATGTTGGTTTAGTTAGATGCACCAACATGAGAATCGAAAACATCACAATCACTGCTCCGTGGGATAGCCCAAACACAGATGGGATCCATGCCAGCCAATCCACCAACATCACCATTGCTTCTTCAACTATTGGTGTGGGTGATGACTGCGTCTCCATTGGACCTGGAAACATCAACATCTCCATTTCTGACCTCCGATGTGGTCCTGGCCATGGCATCAGGTACTGGTTCTAACTTCTGAGCCATTAATTGCTGCAAACCCAAATCAGCATCATCATCATCATCGTCAATGGCGCCTATGATTGATCCTTGGGCCTATTCTAACAATCTTTGTGTCATTTAGTGTTGGGAGCCTGGGAAAGTATCAAAATGAGGACGATGTAATTGGGATAAGCGCAAAGAATTGCTTCATCAATGGCACCAAGAATGGTGTTAGGATCAAGACATGGAAGGGATCGCAAAAAAGCAGCGCTTCAAATATAACGTTTGAGGATATAAAGATGATCAATGTGTCTAACCCCATAATCATTGATCAAGAATATTGTCCTTCTGGAAGCTGCAAAATCTCCAAGGTAAGCATACCATTTGCTTGTCATCCGCATGGAATTCATCTTTCAGATATTCACGATGATTACTGTGATTTCCTTTTGTGTTCGCAGCCATCACTTGTGAAGCTCAGCAACATCTTCATCAAGAATATAAGTGGCACTTACAACACCAAGTCTGCAGTGACACTGCTGTGCAGTTCCATTGTTCCTTGCGAGAACATACAGCTGAGCGACATCAACCTCAACAGCACTACACCAAACAACCATGGCAAATATCATTTGAATGTGAAAGGAGTTATTAATGATTTGCAGATCCTCTAGTTGATTTTCTCCTTTATTCAAGAGGAAGAAGAATCACGCCTTGGCCGAAAAAAATAGAGGAAGATGAAGAAATACAGCTTCCAGACAGCGAGAATTAGAAGATTATACCCTAGCTTTTAACTTACAGCTAATGATTTTAATTGTATACAGAAAATGTTACGTCCTGACTGCAGAAATATAGAGAAACTTTCATTATTCAAATTCATGGATAGCACTCCTTTGAGGCTGACGGAAATTCCTAATCATGCGATTTTCCATTCTATTTCAACCGATGATTAAGAATTTTTGTAAAAGAATTTCATCAGTAAAAGAACAATCCCGGAATACAAACACGAACTGCAATTAGAGAACTAAATTGCAATGAATCGTGACCTTCGCAGCAGAGACGCACTAAATTCTATTGAAGTTTCGCCATTTTTACAGATCCTTTTGCAGGAATAAACACAAACAACGCCATTGCTGACAAACAGAGCATTATCACCGTACCGTCAAGGTCACGCCCTTGTGTCGGAGCCCTGATTTGAAGGTCTCGATGTGCATGGTGGATGATTTAATAAAATATGGAAATTGAGAAAATATTAATTTCTTATATTTAAAATTGATATTTTCTATTTAATAAAATCTTGGAAATAATGTAGAAGAAATTATAAAAATTTATCAAATTATATTCAAATTGTAAATATTAAATTGTGTATTTATATTAAAATTAAATAATATGAGAAGAATATTTCATTATTAAGTACTTAAAAATGATCAACTAGCATAAAATAATAAAAATATATGCTTTGATATGCTAATTGATATATATATATATTGTTATTCAACACTTTTTTTTGTTTTTTTTTGTTTTTTTATTTTTTTATTTTTTTTAATTTTTTTATTTTTTTATTTTTTTATTTTTTTATTTTTTTATTTTTTTTATTTTTTTTGTTTTTTTTTGTTTTTTTTTGTTTTTTGGTTTTTTTTTGTTTTTTTTATTTTTTTTTATTCAACACTTTTTAAACTCTCAATGTTAAAATTAAAAATACTTATTGATTGAATTAAATTAATGACAAACTAATTAGATCAATTTCTAATTAACTTTTTTTGAAAAATTCCACTTAATTTATTAAAAATGCCGAATCATAATCTACCTATTGGATTTGGGATTATCAAAACTTATAAGATTCCTCAATGGAGCATCATCCCTCCTTCTAGTATGACATATTTTATTAGTACTCAATATTTATCATGCAACTGATAAAATTATTAAATTCTTAGAGTTCATAAATATATTTATAGATCACACTCTATATGAATCAAAATAATTATTAACAAGTACACATAAATATTAATTAGTTCAAGAATAAGAGTAATAATAATAATAGTGTATATTATTTTTACAAGTCTGTACAAAATATTGATACATGATAATTCTATTCAATATATACAAGTGTACTAATACTAGAAGCTAGAACTTCATAATTCTTTATAGTCAATATAGACCCGTTAAAATTTTGTGTTACAATCTTACTGATAGATTGTTCAGTTATATGTATATTCTAAATAATAAACTTATATTCCACAAGAATTAATGATTTGATCTTATGTTCATAAGCCAGATTGAAAACTCTACACACCTAATCATCTAAATATGAAGAATAAATGAAACATATATTTTTATATTTTTAACTCATTACAAATTTGTTCAATAATACCAAAAAAAAAAATGATGCAAACCAATTAAAAGAAGAAACAACAAAAAATAATTTTAAGTATAGAATATCTCTAATAATATAAATACAACCACATAAATCCATACTCCATAAAATATAGCTGAGTTATTTTAATTATGCCAAAATATGCTACTTTGCCTTTGACCTCTGTTTAACTTAAGACAAAATCCATTAAATAATTAAAACCTAATTTATCCTGTCACGATATCAATATCATTCCCTATGATACCATCTGTTAGGCAGTCAAAGATTAAAAAATTCCTTCAAATAGATAAGGTGCATAAGATATATTTTTTAAGTTTATTTTAGAATTCTCATTATTTTTAGTAAGAATGACATACCTCAACTATAAACATCATTTGATATGGAGATGTCTCCCATATTCCTCTACTCCAAATCATTGCGAGGAAGATGAAGCTACAATTGTTAGTGTCATTTGTGCTACGCGTATATGTATTTTAATATTAGAATATAAATCGATGGCACATAATATTATTATTATTAAAGAATAATAAATAATGTGATATTTAGTTTTAAATGTATTATTAAAAGAATATTTATTGAACACACACACACACACACACACATAATCAAAATTAAATTAAAATAAATCAATTAATTTGATTTAATAATAAAATCAAGACAAATCGATCATAATCAAATTAATTATTGTGATTATTATACACATATATTTTAAAGAAATAATTAAAACCTTTAAAATATAAATTATGGCATTGGATAAGGCTAGGGAAGGGATCCTAGCCTAAACAAGATCCTGGGCTCCTAATATATATATATATATATATATATAATATTACACCATTATTTTATTTAATTATATATTGCATCATTACATAATTTATGGGTTGTATTTGTGCTTGTTATAGTGTAAATTTTCACAAGGGGTTGGTATCTATTTTTTTATGCTTCTCTACAACATTCGATAACAATAGAGGCCTTCAATGCCAATGACAATGATAATGATGGTGGATGTGGCCAATAACAGTACTAATGATGATAGAAGAAACTGGCAACAAAACCACTGGAGGTCATTAAGGATAATGACAATGCCAATGATGATTTTGCAACCAATGGTAATGCATGATGTTGTTGTCATATCCAACAACACTCTATGTGTTTGTATTCATTACCGATGATCGACACTGTCGAGGTTGTTGTGGCCAACAATAGTACTGGTGGTGATATTTGTTGTCAATGGCTATGCCCATGGTGGTTGTCATAGCCAATGACACTCTAAGTGGTGGTACTTGTTGTCAGAAGATACTGATCGTGGAAGTCATCACAACCAATGATAATACCAATGGTGGTATTTATAGTCAATGACAAAATTTGTGGTTGTTGTTGCTACTAATGACACTCCATGTGGAGGTATTTGCAGCCAATAATGATGAAAAGATGATGGTTGTTGCGGCCAATGATGGTGAATTTTGTGGTGGTTGCATCCAATGATAGTGCATATGGTGGAACTCATGGTGGCAAATGCTGAGAATGGTGGAGATCACAACCAAAAGTCCAAAACCAGGGCAGATTCTTTTTTTTATTTGGTGACACTACCCTAATCCATTAAACCAGAAAGAGTTAACCCAATTTAGAGCAATATCTCAAGCCTTAAGCTTCCTCAAGGAAAGTATAGAGTTATAGTGCCCTAAAATCAATATAGCTAGGTTGCTCAACATTTATATACAAGTTATACTTAGTCATCACTTGTGGTGGCATGTGAATACATATAAAATGTGGCATGTGGATATATATATATATATATATATATATATATATGTTATGGCATATCATTATATATATATGTTATGTCTTGTGAATAAGTATAACATGGATGTGATAGCATATGACATGATCAATGCATATAACAACTTGTATGATAGTTGTGTGCCAAGGGGGATAAGTTCACGTAATTTTCATATATGCATATTTCAAAAAGTCACAAATAAATTCCTATTTTGTTTTAAAATAAAACCCTCAATTTTAAATTTTCTAAGTGGGCGAAAGAATTTATTAAGAATGAATCACATGGACATCATTACTGGTTTAAAAATTATGCAAGTTAGTTAGAATACTGGTCTTGGTGTCTTCCCCCTATTAGACTAACTAGTTTGCATGTATACTTAGCATAAACTAGCTAGCATAAGATAATTCAATGTATTGTTTAAATGAATCACATCTCTATCTAAATAATTCATTTTAGGATCAATTGATTTTGAATTAAGTGATGGTTTACCCCTAAATATGATTAATAACATCCCTTTATATGAGTTAATGATATTATTTGTAGGATCAAAAATAAGTTATCTATTTAATATTGTTTGGCATGGCCCATTACCTAGATAACAAGAATAATAGGAATTGATATGTCTAAACATATAATGAATGGTATATATCCTCTCATCGAGGCATATTATTCATGTAATATTAGATTGATGACAAATTCATTCAAGAATTGGTGGAAAGAACTAATTCTATAATAGAATTCAACCTAATAAGCTCATTGTAATTTTTTTAGATATTTTAAAGATAATATCATTCAACTCATTCACAACAATTCTCAAAGAAAATAAATTGATGGGAGTAATTACATAGATTGGAAAAGAAACCTTGATATTAACCTAACTACTAAGAGTGATAAATGTGTACTCACAAATCTATATCCGGATAAACCTCACGAAGGGATAGCCGACGAGGAAACTAGGCCTTATGAGAAATGAGTGAAGGCTGATGAGATGTCAATGTATTATATTTTGGCTTCTGTGTCAATTATACTCTAACAACAACACCAATTTATAGATACTACTTACGATATGATGTATAATCTCAAATAAATATGTGGGAATAAAGCTTGTTATGCTATAGATCCCAATAAAAAACAAGGTACATGATAAATACTACGATGGCTAGAAACATCCCAATAAAAAATTATGTTCTCAAGATGATTGGTATTTTGAATGAACTATACATCCTTGGGGCTTAAATTGATATGGATTCTCATATTGACAATATTCTACAGTTGCTACCATATTTTTATAGACAATCCTATCTAAGCTATACCATGAATAGACTTGAATGAATTTTGACATAATTACTTAAAAAATGAGTATCAATTGAAAGTATTATTAGGAAACTATATGAAGTATTTATGACTAAAAGGACTTTTTCTAAATTGAAAGATAATAAAAAAAATTTTGAAACATACTCATATTCCACCGACAACTCCTAAATCACAAGTGGGAGTGAAAAATCCAAAAAGAAAAATATTTTTATTGCAAATGTCATGACACTAAAAGAAGTAGTGTCCTGTTTATCTCAGCAATATGAACAATTAAGATAAATCTCAATTACTAATAGTTGAAACATATTTAATAGTGATATTTATGGATATATGGTATGAAGATATGGATACTATTAATCTTGTTTATGATTCATTGCAGTAGTTCTAAAAAACTAGACAACTATTAAGTGATGGTGGGATTGATCTTTGCATAGGAAATAATGCAAATATAGTGATTGTTGTAGTGGAAGATTGTTTTCTCCAGCTTGGGATAGGTATTATTTTAATTTTGAGATGTTGTATTTATGTACCTTTAATTAGAAAAAAATTAATTTCTATTTATAGTTTGCTTAATGATGAATTTTCATTATTATTCAATAATTTTGTAAAAATTTACTTGAATAAAAAGTGTATTTATTTTAGTATTTTAAAATACAATATTTATATTATTAATATATTTTCAACTCAACGACAAGGATGTTAGTCAAATAATATCAATATCTTAAAGAAAATATCCTTCTGATAAAGACCATATCTATTTTTGAAACTTATGTCAATGTCATATAAAGCTAAAATATATATTGAGACTAATTAAAGATTGACCTTTGTGTTCATTAAAGGTAAAAATACTTCCAACATATGAATCATACTTAAAAGAAAAAATGACTAAATAGCATTTTATGGTAAAGGGACATGGAGCTAAAGAGTCACTGGAATTAGTTTATTCTAATTTATGTGGGCCCGTGGCTATCTATGAAAGATATGATTTTGAATAATTTTTTCACTTTTATTGATAATTACTTAAGATTTGGGTATATTTATTTGATATGCCGTAAGTCAAACACCTTTGAGAGATTTAAAGAGTACACGATGAAAATAGAGTAATATTAGAATAAGTGTCTCGAAACACCATGATATGATCATGTTGGCAAGTACCTCTTAGAAAAATTTAGGGACTACTTATTAAGTCAATACATTACAACCTAATTATCTATGCTTGCATTTCATAGAAAAATGGTGTGGCATAAAGAATTAATAGGACTTTTATGGACATCCGCTACTCCAACTAAATAATGGACTAAATGTAGTTTAAAATATATTCATTTATTATGTTTCCCAGTACATGTGTTGAACGAGAAAATAAATAAATTGGAATCAAGAACAGAAGTTTATTTGTTTCTAGGATATCCTAGAGGAACCAAAGATGATTTGTTTTATAGTCCAAAAAATCAAATGTCATTATTATAACAAATATTTGATTCTTAGAAGAAGACTACATCACAAACCAAAAGCTCAAAAGTAGAATTTTTCTAGGAGTATTAAGAGGATTTAAACTAATCAAAATTATTTCAATACTAGTAATACACGAAGAAATACCACAAGATAATATTTCAGATACCCCACAACCTCATCATAATAGAAGATCTATCGATGGTAGTAATCATAATAGTTCACAAAGATTATCATCTACATAGCTTATCACTAAAAATATACAACTGAGAGAAATATCTTGTAGAAGTGAGAGGGTTACTCATCAACCTACATAATATACACTATTGGGAAAGTTTAATGATATTATCCATGTTGATATTGATAAAAATCATGAAAGCTATGATAAAGCGCTTAAAGATAAAAATACAAAACAATGGCAAAAGATTATGGAATCAAAGGTGTAGTTGAAGAGCTTCAATCATGTCTAGAATCTCATGAAACCATCTGATGAGATAAAATTGATCAAGTATGGGTGGATTTATTAGAAAAAGAGAGGAACTAATTGTAATAGTGAGACTTATAAGTCTGGTGCATGTTACAAAAGATTTTACTCAGAAAGAAATAATTGATTATGAAAAGACCTTTTCACCAGTAGTCATGCTGAAGTCAATTAATACTCTCTTATCCATTGAAACTTATTATGACTATAAGATTTGACAAATATATGTAAAGACAGTGTGAATCTCGAATAATGTATCTATATGATCCCCTCATATAGTTTCATAAAAAATGTCCAAAAGCATAAGCTATATAAATCAAAGAAGTCCATTTATGGTTTAAAACAAATATCAAGATCTTGGAATACTCATTTTGATCAAGTAATTAATTCTTATGGTTTTGATTAGTGTCAAAATGAGTATTATGTGTATATAAAGAGAAGTGATAGCATTGTAGTATTTTTAATATTATATGTTAATGAAATATTACTCATAGCTAATGAAGTGAGTTTGTTATCTTTATTTAAGGTCAAGTTGTCCGGTCAACTCAATATGAAAGATTTAGGAGAAGGTACTCAAATTCTATGGATTAAGATTTTGCAAGAATACAAGCAAAGAATGTTTGGCCCGTCTCAAGTTATTTATATCAATCGGATATTAACTTATTTTTTCATATAAGATTCCAAGAAATATTTTCTTCTTTTCAAACTTAGAATCGCTCTATCAAAAGATCAGTATTCCAAAATATATAATGAGATGGAGAAAATAAAGGTAGTTCCTTAAGCATTAGTAATAGAAAGCCTGATATATGCAATACTTTATTCCATACCTAATATCTATTTTAATATAGGCATGGTAAGCAGATATCAATCTAACTCAGGACAAAATTATTGAACACAATAAAATACATATTAAAGTACCTAAAAAGGACTAATGATTATATGTTAGTATCCTAAGTAGATGATCTTATACCTATTGAGTATATAGACTCAAAATTCCAATTAAATGAGGATTTGAGAAAGTCCACCTTAGGTTATGTGTTTACCTTGGGAAGTGGAGCCATAAGTTGATAAATATTAAATAATCTTGTATTATTGATTCCATGATGGAATTCAAGTATGTAATAGCTTTAGAGGTAGCTAATGAGACTATATATCTCAATACCTTTTAAATGGATATTGGGGTCATTCCTTCTATATAATTGCGCATTAAAATTTTTTTTATAATATTTGCTAACTCAAAAGAACATATAACCCATGAGAAAGTAATATCAACAAATAACTTGTGGATCTTTTTAGGAAGAGACT
The DNA here is from genome assembly GCA_029783825.1 of Sapria himalayana. NCBI lineage: Eukaryota > Viridiplantae > Streptophyta > Magnoliopsida > Malpighiales > Rafflesiaceae > Sapria > Sapria himalayana. The sequence continues at coordinate 2,107,223 of JAREIK010002107.1, read as the reverse complement.
TCCAGCTAAAACTTTTGATAGACATATGAAAGAAATATGAGTCATAGATATGGCTTGTGACTTTAAGTCCAAGTGAGAAATTATTAAAATTTTTTGTCAAATGAATTGAATTTGCGAGTTGAATTTTCTTATATTATTGAATGAATTTGCAATGGTTTTAATACAAAAAGTTATTTTTTGGTTGTTTCTTCTTTTTATTAGTTTGCATCATTTTCTTGTATTATTGAATGAATTTGAAATAAGCTGAATTTATGAACATGTATGTATCCTTTATTATGCATAGTAGATGATTTGGTGCATAGAGTTTGAGTTATGCTAGAGGTGTCAAATAGGCTGAGCGGCTCAAGTAGAGCCTTTGGCCCACCCCGATTCAATTGTACCTAGCCCTGCATGGCATGGTCCAAAACTGTACCCCATGCTAGGTTGGGCCAACCCATGGCACGATTCATGCCATGCTAGGCTATCATGAATCGTGCCTCATGATGGTCTAGGCACGACCCATGTGCCTAGTCTGATGGCATGGTAACTAGCTCGTGTGATTGCTAAATAGGCATGGTCTGAATTTGTTTTTAATAGTTAGACCCTAACCTTGTGCCCAATACGAGGCGAGGTAAAAAATTAGACCACATAGTCAATGAGATTCTTTCTCAGCAAGCGAAAGAATCTCATTCCCGTTGATAAGGAACATCCGTGCCTTGAAAAAAAGAGTCATGCTAGCATGACATGACCTGTTTGACACCTCTATGTTATGCATGAAAGATTAAGTCATTAGTTCCTATGGAATATAAGTTTGTTATTTATAATCTAAATAGAATTGGATAATATATTAGTAAGATTATAGTATAAGATTTCAAAAGGTCTATCTTAACAATGAAAAATGATAAAGTTTTAACTTATAGTACTAGTACACTTATGTGTATTGAATAGAACCATAATGATCTAATTATTTTGCATAGACATATAAAATAATATACATAGTTATTATTATGTATATTATTACTTTTATTCTTTAAATAGTTAATATTCACATGCACTTGTTAATAGTTATTTTGATTCATATAGAGTGAGACCTATCAATAAATTTATGAAGTATATGAATTAGATAACTTTGTCAAGTGTATGATGAATATTGATTGTAGATATAATTCACATCCTTTTAGAAAGATTTTATGATGCCCCCTTGAGAAAGCTAATATGTTTTTATATTGTGAAACTTTATTGGTGGATTATGATCCAATATTTCAAATAAGTTAAGTATAAAATCTCAAGAAAATAATACATGCAACACAAATGATGCTAACGGCTATAACATCATTTTCCTCAAAAGGATTTAGAGCAGAGAAATATGGGAAACGTCTCTTTGTTGAATGACATTTCTAGTTGAGGTATGTCATTCTTACTAAAAATAATGAGAATTCTAAGACATAATTAAAACAATCTATCTAATGCACATTATCTCTTCAAAGGAATTTTGTTAATCCTAAATCACCTAACAGTTGTTAGCATCAAAAGTTTATATAAACTTAATCATTTATATAACTTATATAAACTTACTAACTTATGTCATTATAAATGTTTATATAAACTTATATGAAAATATATATGCGTGTATATATATAATTTTATATATAACTATATAAGTATATATATATACACATGTGTGTGTGTTTGTGTATATATAAACACACGCGCGCGCACACACACACACACACACACACATATATATTTGTTTAGTACTTAGTAAGTTTATATATTTACATATATAAGTTTATAAATATAATTTCCATTTAAACTTATATATACGTGTGTATATATACTTATATATGTTCATTCATATAAACATACATACAATATATATATATTTATACATATAAATGTACATAGTCATACTCTATTTCAAAAATTGTGTTGCAAAAATATTTTCAATTTTAATTTTTTTAGTTGACATGGATTGTGGGGTAAAGGTATAAAATGGGCTTTGCGACTCGAGCCCAACCTACAACACATCTTGCAAAAGTCATGTCGTGCATAGCGCAACGCTGCTAGGAACCATGCTGAAACATAGTAAGGCCCGAAATGTTGGCATAAGCATCACAAATTCAACATGGCTAAATGATTGAATTGGGTCGAGTGGGGTTGTGGACTCGAGTTGAACAATAATCCAACCAAAGTACTACATATATTTAAAAAAGTGTGTTGAATCTATACTCCTTTTTATATTAATGTTACAAAATGATACATATAGGATGCATACGTCCCATTCAAAAAGTTTGCCAGAAGGCAATGACCTTCAACAAGATAATGATGCACATTGTCGTAGTGTTGGTCGTAGAGGTGTCAAACGGGCCGGCCCAGCACGGCACGGCCCGTTTTTCACGTGCCCAGCCGTGCTGCCGTGCCGTGCCGGGCACGGCACGGTCACTGTACCGTGCCGTGCCCGGCACGGCACGGTTTTTTAAATTCGGGCACGGCACGGCCCGTGGGCACGGCAAGGCCGTGCCGTGCCGTGCCAGCCCGCTTGGGCACGGGCGCACGGCAAGGCAGGGCAGGCGGGGCGGGGCGGGTCGGGTCTGTTTGGACCCGACCCGCGGTCTTTTTACCGGGGGCGGGGCCCGGTTGGGTCACGAGTCACGACTCACGAGTCGCGACTCAGGCACGCGGGCCGACGTGCCGTGCCAAGGCACGAGCCGTGCCGGGCCAGGCACGGCCCGGCACGTGGTTTGTTCGGCCGGGCCCGGCACGGGCCCGGGCACGATTTTTTATCGTGCCGGGCCGGCCCAGGCACGGCCGAACCGTGCCGTGCCTCGTGCCGGGCCGGGCCGGGCCGGCCCGTTTGACACCTCTAGTTGGTCGTCGACATTGATGTGTGTTATGTTTAACATTTATAAAATAGGAAAAAAATGTTTAATATTCATAAATCAGTTTTTTGATTTAGAAACCATTTTCTTTTTTTACACAATATTTCTTTATGAGCTTGCCAAGTTTAGACTTCAAACCCAAGTCATTGACCACATAAAATAATACTTAAAAATTCAAACACATGCAACATATTTTTTTTTCAGGATAAATAAATATATATAGTGATATATATTAATATAATTATATATATAAACACACACACACACATATATATATCTACATAAACTTATATAAAATTATATAATAATGATATAATTTATATGTGTGTGTACATATATAGATATATATATATATATATATGGTTATATATCTACATATATTTATATATAATTATATACGTGTGTTTTGTGTGTGTATCTATGTGTTTAGTATACTACAAGAAGAGATGGAATCAAAATGTTTTATTTTATTTCTAATTCTATTGTTGTTTAACTATATCAATGGATTTAGAAATGAAAGAATCCGTTTCTAAAATGCTCTTCTCTAAATTTTAGAAATGGATAATGCAATGCCATTTCTATAAATAGCGATGGAAAAAAAACTGTCACTAAATATTGTGATGGCAAAGGGATCTTTGATTCTGTCGCTAATTTTGCGACATAAAAAAAAATAGAAATGGATAATACATTTCTAAATGAGTGACGAATTATCAAAGAAACACATGATCCATTTCTATTTAGAAATGGATTTAGAAATGGAAAATTATGTTTCTATTATCTGCAACAAGAATAAGTTCCATTTGTGTAGTTTCTATATGCCATATACAATATGCAATTACATACAGAAACTATATGACCTACAATCAAATAAGCATCTTCACATATTATTAATCAAATGACATTAACATAATATGCATCATAGAATAAAATGTCAGATGAAAAACATAAATATCCATAGGTTTCAAAACACAATTTATAACCTAATTAAAAAAATATTAATACAAAAACCATAATTTCGGATCGAAAACATACATTGCAAAAAATTAATAATACATCATAAACAACTATGAGTTATTCTCCTGATGTGTATTATCCTCCAAAGATTTGGATGGATCCTCTTCAAAATAATAAAAAAAAGATGATATCTTTGCCAACTTATATATTATTTTCTTCATCTTCAAAATCTTATGTTGCATTTCATCTTCTCTTTTTAATTTTTCAGCCTCTCTTTTTTTTTATTTCTTCAATTTTCTTTTGTGTTTTTTTATTCTTTTGTTGCATCTCCTGATTTTTCCTATACAATGTATCTTGAGTTTCCTACATCAACTCACGTAACCTCTCATCAAACATGTATAAAATGTAGATGCATGAGTACCAAGACTATACACTAGCCATTTTTCGGCTCCACTCCAATAACCTGAAGGTAAATATGAGCAACATCAATCTCTTGTATCTATATAGAAGGATCTGTCAATTGTTAAGTAATTGCATCCATATTTTCCATGCATTCATATAATTGTTAAATTAGAACATAACGTATCAATTAATACAATAAAAAAAATTTATACCAGCACAAGAAATTATTCTCTCGCTACTAAAAAATAATATAAAAATGAAGTTAGTCATTATATTTAATGAGTCCATAATTAATAAATCATCAGTTATGATAAAAAATATACTTGAGTTTGCATTTTATTTATAGTTAATGCCAAATTATCAAAATTTTAAAATTTGTTTCTTTTATTATTTGCAATTGTCAAATGAAACTACAAGTACAACATGAGAAACTCACATTTATATTATTTGAGCGCTTGTCCACAAATGATTCATCTTTCTTCTTATGTATTCACTTGAAAACCACAAATGGTGTTGGTGGGCATCCCAACTCAGTCTCCTGAAAATAAATATTATTTACTATTCATGATCACACAGATATTATCCTTTGGATTCTAAAAATTTAAATAATAACTAAAAATAAAAGATAATTATACCAAATCTTCTGAATGTTGGTAGGTTGTCTTTAAACCTCCAATATGTTTTGTAAGTCTTGATCTTTCACTTGCTTTCTCTGATCGATGATTGTATGAGGCCATTTAGGACAATGTCTTGAACTCTATTCTAGCATTCCCACCACTTTATCCAAATATTAAGGGGGACACTATTAGGCTTTATATCTTTACTATATATTTTTCTCCATTTTCCAAGCTTGCCATTGTATCTCATACTTGTCATGTATTTCCATGTTTCATTGTTTCCTTCACCGAAACTACCTAAGCGTTAATCCATTCATACTTTTTCTACAAAAACCAAATAAAACAATAATATAGTGTAATGTATTTATTTTAAGAGTAAATCATATTAGATCAAATTGAAAAACAAGTAAATGCATGAAAAATGTACCTTAAAATTTTCCAAATAAAATTCTTTCATACTTAGGGGTACTTTGCTCTACTTTATACCACCTGCAACTAGTTTCTCCTTAAATATATTTTCAATTATACGAGAAGCATAGAGAATTTACATGTAAGTAATTTTACATCAACACAAATAAATACATATAAATAAAATACACAAATTTTGCTGCTACTAAATTAAAATTTATTTTATTTATATTTATTATATGAAACTTTGTAAAAAAAATTCATTTAAATTCTAAATGATAATGTTCGATAAGTAGTAATATCATAAATTATTATTATTTTAAAATACCAAAATTCAAATATTTTAATATACTTATAATTTCACTCATATATTAATTTATATTTAATTAAAACAAAAAAAAATGAAAAGTATTAATGAATGCATATAGTCAATTTTTGAAAGCTAAGTACTGTTTATTATCAATTGTGAGTAAAATGAAAATTTCCTCATATTTTGGCATGCAGATTTTGGATTGTGAATATCCTAGCGGTGCCACTACTATAATACCAATGTATGTGCCTCCTAAGATATGTGAGATTGAACTAATAGTATCTTTCGGTACAAAATGGGACGATGATTGAATATCTATGGTGGTAAATCTATGTATGTCACGACGAGGTGATATCAAAATTTCCTTCATACATGATGTAGATTTTCTCATCCACTAACTATTAGTTGACTTCCTATGCCCCTCCTCACATATTGAGATCCTAGATAACTTAAATGATTAGCTCTCATACATAACTCAAGTTACATAAACATCAAAATATACAGAGACAATAAAAATATGTTATGAAAATATCATAATAACAAAACATAATGATACATACATTAACATCGAAAAGTAATTAAAATATTTTAATTAACATCCATATTATAACGTTTACAAATTGAGAATGACAAAATAACAATGCAGTCAAAAAATTTCTAGTCATCATAAAAATATTATCATATGATTCTGTAATTAATTTCTCTTCATTATCTTTTTCAATATGACCATTATCAATGTCCAAATAATTTCCACCTTTACTAACTAATGTTTGAAGTCCATCTTCTACCCCATGAATAATTGAATGAATTTCCATATTATTCTATTGAAATATTGATACACGCGATGAAGTGACAATATCCTTTTCAATAACTTCAACAGTTGATCAAGGTTTTATTTTACATATTGCCCACAAGTGACATGGATTCTTCTTATGGTTGTATAATTGGTTTAACACACTTGTATGGCTTGTCTTAGATATTTATCAAAAGAGTATGTGTTATTTATTTTACACACATTAAATGAAATGTAGATCCAATAACTATATAAATTTTTAAATGAGTTTATATTTTTTTTAGTTTCACAACTGTTCATTATGTTTCACTATTCCAATTACATACCATCATAATTTTTTTCTATTTTTTTGTTATTACAAATATAATTTTAGTATTTGTTATAATAATTATAAATTATTTATTGTTAAGGGTTCGCTATTACTTTGAGTTATTCTTTTAAAAATTATTAAATTTCATGTAATTCTAGTAAAGAAATAAAATACAAATTAATTATTATAATCATAATAAATGATCAATAACAAAATACACAAAAAAATTATACCTCAATTAGGCTACACAAAAATTTTAAAAATTCATGTATGAGAAAAAAAATGTAAAATGTATAATTTATCAATTATACTTATAATCATTAAATAAAATAACAAGATTTCCCAATAAAAATATTATAAATAAACAGAAATTAAACGTAACATCAAAACGCATAAATATTCCTATTCCAATATATAATATATACGGGCTAAAATGAAAATCATTATTTCATACCTCAATAATATATTAAATATGCATCGATCAATATATGGATGATAGACAATTCACTTATCCACAAATGATACATATGAAATCAGAATCAAAATAAAATTTTATCAAAACCATAAAAATTTTGAAGTTTTAAAGTGTTATTTGATAAATTAATTATCATAATTTAGTGAATAAATCTAGCAATAAAATGTTATTCAATCGCTAATATTTATAAAAGATATGGCGACAGATACACATATTTCTCATTTAGCTACCGAAACAATTTCCATCGCTAAATTTAGAAATGGATTCGCATTCTATTTATAATAATACATGGATACATGAAATTCTTGAATTTTGAAACTAATGTTTAATATTCAGAATCCAATTTTACAATTTAAAAATCATTTTCTTTTTTATACAATATTTCTTAAAATGGGCTTGCCGAGCTTAGAATTTGAGCCCAATTCATTGACCACATAAAATAATATTTAACAATTCAAACAGATGCAACAAATCATTTGTTTATGGATAAATAAATATAAACAGTGATATACATTAATATAATTATATATAACATATATAGATATATAAACATGCATTAATATAAAAATTTACATAAACATATATAAAAATATTATATATATATATATATGTTTATATATGTAGATAGATATGTAGATAGATATGTATATATGTTTATATAAAAATTTTTATATAAACATATATAAAAATTTAGAAATGGATTCGCATTCTATTTATAATAATACATGGATACATGAAATTCTTGAATTTTGAAACTAATGTTTAATATTCAGAAACCAATTTTACAATTTAAAAATCATTTTCTTTTTTATACAATATTTCTTAAAATGGGCTTGCCGAGCTTAGAATTTGAGCCCAATTCATTGACCACATAAAATAATATTTAATAATTAAAACAGATGCAACAAATCATTTGTTTATGGATAAATAAATATAAACAGTGATATACATTAATATAATTATATATAACATATATAGATATATAAACATGCATTAATATAAAAATTTACATAAACATATATAAAAATATTATATATATATATATAGCTATATATGTAGATAGATATGTATATATACATTTACACACACACAGACTCACACACACGCATGTGTGTGTGTGCCTATGTGCATGTGTGCATGCGTGCGCGTGCACGTGTGTGTGTGTGTACATATATTAATGTATACAAAACCTAAATTATTTTCAACTATATTTTTTTAATTTTGAAAAATGAATTTAGTTAAATATTAATTGAATTTAGTTATATTAGTATATATGTATGTATATACTATATACATATAGCTAAACTAAGTTATTTTTTTATTATTAATTTAGTTTTTGTACAGAAAAATACAAATTTTTTTTTAAATATTCCATCACCAAAACATAAATTTCACTATGAATTATACGGTATATTAATTGAAAAAAACTTTCACCATGAAGTGCTGGCTAGCTTACCAAGTTCAGTGACCTACGATGGCCTTCCTTGCCACGCGTATTTCTGGCTCCCCGCAGCTCAAGCTTAACAGACCCCTCCGCTTCTGTTCAATATCATCCTTCATTTCATCTCGTCGAGCCATCTGGGGCATTGTTCTACAGAAAACCCAGCTCTGTCCATCGGTCCAGGACTCGATCCGAATTCTGAACCGTCTTAATGCCTCAAGCGCCGGTTACTCACCGCTGAACGATCCTTCTCCCAATTGGAGCAACCGCCCACCAAAGGAAACGATACTGCTCGATGGGTGCGATTATGAGCACTGGCTCGTCGTCATGGAATTCCCGAAAGACGCGATGCCCAGCGAAGAAGACATGATTAGCAGTTACGTTAAAACCCTAGCCTCTGTCCTTGGCAGGTATTGTGTTTATCTATTCATGATTTACTTTTAGTTGGTTTGATTTACGCGAATATGTTTTCCGTCTGGGTTGGCTTTATTTGGGTTGATTGCAGCGAGGATGAGGCAAAGAAGAAGATTTACTCGGTCTGTACAACGATGTACACTGGGTTCGGCGCTTTGATATCCGAGGAGCTTTCTTACAAAGTCAAAGGTGTTCAAAATTTCTTCTTCATTTTCATTTTACAGTTCGTTACAGAATCAATGGAGTCGTGAAACTATATTGTCGCATGCGGGGTTAGGGAGAAAAACGGTTTCAAGTAGAATATGGATTAGATGCATTCGATAATCTTATATTCCTGCTAAACCGATGTTTGATGAATCTGTATTGCTGTGTCGTTTGGTAGAGTTGCCTGGTGTGCTATGGGTGTTACCGGATTCATATATGGATGTTCCCAAAAAAGATTATGGAGGTGTCTCCTGATTCTATCTTCCTTTTCGGGCGATCAATTGTTTTCATCTTCTGATTATATCTTCTTGGTTTAATTGCCAGGGGACTTGTTTGTTGATGGGAAGGTTATTCACAGGCCCGAATTCACGCATATTGGCCGCCAGCAGACGAGGGGCAGGCCTCGGCCTAGGTACGACAGGCATCGCGAAACCATGCAGGCCGAGAGGAGAGAACCAATGAGCGGACAGAGCTGGCGCCATGATCAAGCGCCACCCATACAGCAGCAGCAGCAGCAGCAGCAGCCACCAGTAATTGATCATGATAAATACAGTCCGGGTTTCGCAACAGATTTCTCCATCAACCAAACACCTGCAAGGGGAAGTTCGTGACGATTAACTTGGAAGTATTTTCTGATAAAGAAGCTCACTTTTAATATCTTTCTATGATGGATTGGCTCTGCTGCTGCTCACCATATTATTTTTCAAAATAATATAGTGAAATATATTATATATCAACCTTATTGTCTCTCGAATATTTTTAAAAAATTTAAATATTAATTTTTAAATTTGGCAACTGCTGTTAAAATTTTTGAATTGATTTTTTCAATTTAAAACTTTTTTAATTCAAAATATGTATCAATCTCTGACTTTGGAAAAATTGGTATTTCAACCTAGGTGCTTCACCATGGCAATTATAATTACACACACACTAAATAAAAATATATACACATGCACGCACACACACACTAAATAAAAATATATACACATGCACACAAACACACACACACACACATGTATATATGTATTTATTTCAAAATAAATGATTTGTTGCGTGTTAATGACATGGGTTGGAGCCCCAATATCTTAAATGTAAGTTTAATACATGTTTTGAAAAAAAAAATTAGCATCCACCTTCAAAAACTAATTTCTGAATTTTAAATACTAATTTTCAAATTTGAAAAATACTATTTAAAACATTAATGTCAACATTATTTTTGAAAATATCATGAAAAGTGTTTTTGAAAATGCTCTTCACATAATATGTGTGTGTGTTGTGATGTTGTGTGTGAGTGAGATATATTAAACTAAAAATATATATAGTTTAAAACATTAATCTATGTGCAACAATATTTATACATGTAAATATATAGATATATTATATTATATATATATATATATATAAATGATATATAACTAATATATATAAACTACATACATATATATATATATATATAGTAAATTATAAACTATAAATGATTCTATAAATTATATAAATGATTCTATAAATGATTCTATAAATGATTCTATATGATTCTATAAATGATTGGAGTGTTTTGATTGCATATTTGGGTCCATAACCATTTACCAACGTTCTGAATCTTTATTCCAAAATTATATACCAATTACCATATAGGTTGATGAATGATTCTCCTACTACGTTGAGGCACTTCTTTTAATTGTATACTTTTAATGATATGTTTTGTAGATATTGATCCTCAAATCATTATGATCATTATTCTATAGTTATGAAACTGGCATATCAATGATAAGTTCATAGAGTCTAGGTATCAACACCATTATCAATAGTTTTTGTATTGCAATGAAGCAATGAGGTATCTTGAATGTTACCTTGTGGTATTTCTTTTTATATCATTGTTACTAAAAGCATTTGGATTAGTTTATCTCCTCTCAATTCTTCTAGAATAATCATATTTTCAGGCTTGTGATTTGTTATGTAATCTTTTTATAGGAATTGAGCATTGATGCTAACAATGAACTAATCATCTGGACTATAAAATAACCCACCTTTTTTGTTCTCCTATGATATACCATTAAGAAATAATTTTGTGTTATTGGTTCAAACTTATCTATTTTCTCTTTCAGCACATTTACTAAGCAACCTCACAAGTGAATATATTTCATACTTGACTTACATCTAGTCCAAAATTCAATTAGATTAGCTGACACATGCATAATCACTTACTATGTAATATATTCTTTTCAATTATGAAACTTTTTTGAGTCCCAACCATACTAGCTTATTATAATTTTCATTGTTGTGACTTTAATTCTATGTCATAACAACCAATTACCCCACCAATTTTAAAAACCATAGCTACATCCAATATCACGACTTTTTTATTATAGAGCCTTCAAGTCTAAGGAAAAAGTCATAGTGCTATTAGCAACATATTGACTTTTATCTATAGAAAGTTAGAGAGCAATACTCAAGTCATGACTCTTTTTAAGGTCATAACTTTATACTCTTGAGAAATGATCAAAGTTGCATTTCATTCCCAAAACTAACTTTCAGTCATAGAGCATAAATGCATAAGCCATGAACATTTCTAGTTTCATGACGTAGTGTTACAAAAGTAAAATTTATTGCCAGATCCATTCCCAGTACCATGGCTATTTGATGCAATAGAGAGATCAAAGTTATGACCCATTACTAATTCCTAGGTTTTGTGTAATAGATACTAAATATATAGTCATGGTCATTTCCAACATCACAATATTTTAAAGATAAAAAGGAACCAAAACTGTAAGCCTACAACTAATTCTTAGTGCCACGACTTTGTATTATAGAGGTGAAAAGATAAAATTATAGTTGCAACTTTCAAATTAAAATTCACGCCTAGTTGTGTGAGTAAAAAAAACACAATGAGGGATTTTAAAATGATTATAAGACAAAAGAAAAAAGATAAAAAAATTAGAGTTTTAGAAGCAAAATTATGCTTAAACATAGAAGAGATCCAAAAGCATAAACTTTAATGAGTGATGACATAAATTTTGACTCACCCTAGGAAAAAATCCAAGGTGCACTATTGAGTATCATGGATTTAGGGTTTAATTCCTAGATACTCATTAAAGTTATCATTTGAAAACCAAAATTCTAAGAGATATATCTATGATTATCACATATTAACATTTTCCCAATAGCAAGCTAAATTAAGGTCTAGGATTATTATATTTTATTTAGTATGATTGATATTACATGAATGATTTTATATTTGAATATTATTCTTGTTTGGATATTGATGGATATGATATCTATATAGAATTATAATTAAGGTTTTGCTATTGGTGAGTTTGTATATTTTATCATGGTAGATGGTATTAAATAAGTCATGAAGCACACTCATGCATAATGGCAGGAATGAGTGATAGCCCTTCTGGTCGTGATACATGATACAAACTTATATATCAAAAGCTAATATTAAGGTATGTTAATTGTTTGAGGATGGTACTTATGATGTTAAAAGTATGAATATTTTTATAAGATAATCTATTATGCATATCTTAGAAGAACTAACCCTCAATTGATGTGAGTATTTTATATGATATTTTTCGAAGGGATTTACCTTAGTATAAGAGTTTTATGTTATTATGGTGAATGATGATAGGCAAGCCACAAGACATATGTGATTGGAGGTGATGTAAGGTGGTTATAGTCATGTGAGTTACATTCTATCACATAACTACTACTCATAAAATTTAAGGTAAAGTGTATGTTAATTCTATGGGTATGCTACTTACAAAGTCGAAAGTACAAATATTTTTAATTATCTTATTACTTTATGTCTATATGACACTTGACACATGAGGTTGAAGAATAAAAATACATATATAAAACAACCATCATGGGTAATCGAAGAGTTGCCTAAAAGGTATGGAATTATGAATAACTAACAAGCAAGGATAATTTGTAATTTCTATGATAAATTAATAATGAGATAATTATGAGGGGATCATTATTAGGAAGAGCCTAATAGTTAACAATCAACTTGTATGCATTGAGAATACTAAAGTATTTTTACAAGAGTCCAATCTTTATTCTATAACCAAACATAATAATATCTAAACTATATAAATAAGACATCATGCATAATAGAATGTACTAATTCTATAATTTAAGACACTTACCTAAAACTTAGTCTTATCTTTTTAACTGAAGGTAATAATTGACTAATAGATGATTGATTGAAACACCAACACAATCTATGTGGGATTGATATATAGATGTAATCCTATTTACTATTTATATGACTCGTATACTTGTGGAACTAGTTAGATGATAGGTTCTTATCTAATGAAAATTTGGAACTTGGCTTAATTTTAAATTTTGGGGATCCTAACAAAATTGCAACAAATTTTTGGCATTGTTTCCATTTATTGTTTAGTTTCTTTAGTATAAATTAGTTGACATAACCATCATTGAAAAATGATAGTTATAATTTTAGTAGAGGTAGAAAGTGGGCTAGGTAGCTCAAACATGACCGATTGAGCCATGCCTAGCCCGGTCTGAGGCACAACTCTTGTCATACTGGGCTTGGTAGTGATATGCTAATGTTGGGCCAAGCATTATCTAAGTGCCTGGCACACAGGCACAATCTAGTGGTGTGAGTACCGTACTTCAAAACTTGGACTATGTATTGGGCATGGTCCGATTGGACCGCACCTACCCCACTCGGTATTTAAAAAAAATATTAAAATATTTGTAAAAACATGCCCGTCCACCTGATTCACATGACAAGTTTTTTTTAATTAACCTATCATGTGGTTGGCTGAGCACGTCCATTGGCATGATCCCGACACATATGGATGCTCCCCCTCCCACCCAGCCCAACCAAGCCCAAGCCTGATCCTCGAGGCCCGAGCCAACGCTTCAAGACAATCCAGAAGCTTCAGCTTCTAATGGGCAACTATGATTGATGGTTAAAAAATATAAATTTAATGGAAGATTCAGGCCATTGGATATAATTCTGACGGCTAGGGCAGAAGATCCGATGACTATTGGGTTTCTGGCCCATTTAAATTTTAAATAACATTAAAAAATTAAAAAAAATATATTTTTTTTAATAAACAAAAATCTATATCAATAAAATAAAAGATATTAGTTTTTCATTCAAATCATCAACTCATCTCTCTCTCTCTCTCTCTCTCTCTCTCTCTTTCTCCTCAGTTCATTTCTCTATCTCTCTTTAAAGTTAAAATTTATAATTTTAGATTTAGAATATTTTTGTAAAGCTTAAATAACATGGATGTGGGGGGTAGAAAATTCAGATGTGTGCTATAGCTTTTTCTCTCTCCATATTCCTAACAAGGTATTATTTTTAATTAAGCTTTCCAATTTTTTAATGTCATATTGTTAATTTAGAACATAATTCATAAACTAAAAAAATTAAAAATAGCTAATAGTGAATTTAATGATAATAAAATTAATATCAACATAGACATCAATAATGTTAATAATGATAACCCTATGGAAAAGTCTGAGGTTGAAACCATACTTTATCTCATGACCTCAATCCAAATTCAAACATCTAAAAATTAAAAAACTTGAAGAATATCTATAGTTTGGATTCACTTTAATATAATACAAAATGAAAATGCTAGAAGTGTCGATAAAAAATCAGCACAATATAAGTATTGTAAAAATATATATATCTATAGGGGTACGTGTGTGAGACTGGTACCTAAAGAGGCATGCCAATCATCACATTAAAAAATATGGTGCATTTGAATCTAGGCGAACCCAACTGAGTAATGGGGTCTTTGAGGCTAGATCTAGTTCAGCTTCTATGTTGTCCCCTTCATATACCATAATTAATTAGGGATAGAAGCCATGACCAATTGATCACCTTGATGAATCTTTCAATTAGATTTTTAGAGGATTCTAAGGTAGTTAGTATCATACAAACCTATTTTCTGCTTACATATCATAGGATTATTATGTCCACATATAGGAATGACATACTAAAATATTCAAAGTTAGAAAAATAAATAATAACTAATGAATTAAGCAATATAGTGGCATAGTGTCGGTGATGTGACTGATGTCTGATATCTGGACTAGTTATGATGATGCATCTTGTGCATGCCTCACTACCTACTACATAGATTCTAAATGGATAATAAAATATTTTAGGATTTTTAGAGATTAGCTATCTTCATTATGGCCCTGCAATATATGAGTGCATAATGAGAATCTTTAGAGATTATCATATTTAAAATAAGATATTTAGTATTATATTTGATAATGCATCTAATAATGGAGTAGGCATTAACATGTTTATTAGGACCATTAAAGATCGACTATTAGGAGAGCTTTTTCACGATAGATGCATGTGTCACAATATTTACTTGATAGTATAAGTGAGGATGAAGATTATTTTCCTTGCATTAGAAAAAATATATAACTCACTAAAATATCTTCGGACACATAGCAAACAACACGAGTTTGGTAGTCTTTATTTGTCTGCATGTCTAAATAAAAATAAATTTCAAATGGATCTGAGACACCATTAGAATTACACTTACATGATGTTAGAGTCATGTGTTGGATACGAACATATGATATCTAACTATGTCAATAGTAAGAGTGATAAACTTATTATCGACGACACTAACTAGGATATAAAAATTTCATTTATGAAATTCATAAAAATTTTTTATGACATGATGAACATGTGTTTATCTATTTACACTTCCACCATGTGTATTACACTCAGGTACATATGCAATATTAGTGGCATGTTTATAAAGTTTAGAGATAACCCGACATTTAGTTACATGGCTATTGAAATAGAAACTAAGTACTTAAAATATAAGTCCACCATTTCATCTCTTTATAATTTGGCCACTTGTATAGAGCATTGAGTTAAGGTGGAAGAGGTAGAGAATATTTTGACATACATATCCATGTATATGAACCAAAAACACCAACTTGAAGGGTTCATTTATAAAAAATTGATATAGTTATTTATATACTACATCACTAAGTATGGTAGTAGTTGTAGCTAGGCTCTAAAAATGGACATGGATACCATATTTGGAGATGATGACTCATCCATTCAATTAGTGAGGAGAAAATATTGGTGGACCATCAAATAGGAGTGAGTTGTCTCGGTACTTAGATACCAATTACTGCTTAATCCTATAACATAATGATTATAATAACCTTAATATTTTACAATTGTAGAAATCATGTGAGTCCACCTATCCCATGTTGTCTGAGATGATAAGTGACTTATTGACTCTTTTAGTGTCGAGTGTAGCATCAGTTTTTTTTTCTTTTGCAATCAATGTCATTTTAGATAAGAGATCAAGATTGCGGTTATCTATCATTGATGCACTAGCATGCATGAAGGATTGAGAGAATTTTTTTGAGGTTAGGCATCCAGGTTCGTGTTGAAATAAGAGTGGAGTTCATGGTAGATGAGGACTCATGAGACTTTGATGATATTGAACTAACCACTAACAACACCATCAGATGCTTACGTGATGATGATCAGTTACATACTTACACTGATTGGTATTGGGATTGTGCTTGCATGACTATGCTTGATGAATTTTATTTTATGCTGTTCATGTTGCTGAGATATTTTATTTTATTTTATTTTGGATTGGACGATAATTGATGAATATGTTTTTTTGATATTTTTGATTATTAAACTTTGTCATTTATATTAATAAATTTTTTTGTCATTTATATAAAATAAATAAATAATATAATATCGTAACTCATAATGGATAACATAAAATTTTAAATTTGCAAAAAAAAATTTAAATCATGAACCAAAACTAGTGACTGGTTGACTAGTTTTGGCAGCCTCCAAACACGACCCAACCCGATCTAGCATGGCAAGACTTGATGCAACCCAACCCATGCTTAGCTAGCCATATTCAAGTCGTGTTGTCTCTAGCATGGCATGACGGCCTGACTAGGCCACCAAAAAATGGATCGTGCCGACCCGACATGATCCATTTGACACATCTAGTTTTAGTAGTTTAGATATTAATATATTTAATTTTGCACATTAATTTGCATACTCTTATTATTTATTCGTAACTTGCATTTTAATATTTTTTTAGCCATAATCCATTGAGAAAAACTTTGAGACTAAATTAACACCTCGAAACCTAGAAGAAATAAAATTTAAAAAGAACTTCATGAATAGAAGAACATGTACATCCCAATATATCAATATGATGAACCTTGTTTCTCACTAAATAGTGGTTTTTGTCTTATAAGTAACGATGTCGAATTAGTTCTATTATTAGAATATAGTAATATATAAAGATTTAAGATTTGAAAGTCATGAAGAGATTATAATTGATACTTCTTATCCAAATTTAGAATCTTCATCTGAAGATATAATTATCAAATTGATAATTGAGATTAATAGACCAAATGAAGTAGAAGAAGAGTTGGTGGGATAACTAGAAATGACATTAATTTGGGCTTGCTTATAGAAAAGACTATGTCAAAACTTCTGGTGGCTTAAATTATCATGGTCATTGGTGAGACGAAGGTCAAAAAAGTTGAAAGAGCTATGACACATCATAATGTCATGGCTAAAATAAAAAAAGGAAAGATTTGAACAATCAACACCAATGATCTACCTGGAAACTACCATTAAGGTGGTCTTCCATATAGTATTATTACCTAGCATAAAAAATATTAGGAAAGGAAGTAAAAGGCTATATAAAAAAATTTGTATGGACTATAAGAAGTTATAGATGAAGAAAAAGTTTTATCAAATGTCTAGCTATAGACATTAAACATAGTACTTCTTGGGAGGAAATCCAAGAATTTTTTGTTTGCTACATGAAAAATAATTTTATTTTATTATTTGTTGTATATACAACACACATGATACTAATACACAATTAAACTTTTCACAAAAATAGATTGTTATTCAGCATGTAAAAGATTGAATAATACTTATCATTTGGTATGATTTTTATATTTTATTTGCCTGAAAGAGGACTTTATTTGTAATGGTTTTATAAAAACTAAGATTTTGATAATTTTAAAGAATAGTTGTTATTTTCAATGTGAAATATATGGTTTGGTGGAGTTGATGACTATTAGTAGAGCAAAAGGGTCATGCAAGTCGTATTATATTACATGCTATGACTTGATTATGCCTTTGAGTACTTATTATTATTTATTCTTGATTGAAACTCTACAAACATAGTTATGATAATCTTTGTGTCATAACTCTACCACATTTTTGAAACAATCCTTTCTTTATGTAAGATATTTTTTTGGCTATGAATATTTCTTGGAATCACAGCCAAACTAGTTCAAAATAACTTTATGGCTATAATATTAATTTCTTATCGGAACACCAAAATATCTTATAGGTGCTAAAAGCCATAATAACCTCTAGCCATGACTTTTTCTTTACTAATCAATATAATGCTCAAGCCAAAGCCATGGTACTAATCTGGCTTCATGACTTCTAGTTATAGAATATTACAAAGAATTAAACTCAAGTTGCATCCAACACAAACACCATGATTATTGCCTCAAGAAAGAAACAAAAGCCATGGAAATTCTTCAACACTTAGACTTTGGGTTACAAAAGCGAAATACACAAGTCACGATCAAACTCAACATCATAGATTTGTGTTTTAGAGACTAAATGCACCAACTATGGTCACACATTTAGTCTTTATCTTATAAAGACTAAATGAGATGTTATGATTTTTTCTAGTATTATAACCATCAAGTAGAGAAATGAGACCAAAGACATAACTTATACTAAGTATCATGACTCAATGTTATGGAACTAAAAGACCAAAACCATAATTTTTATTCAGTGCTGTGACTTGTAAGTTAAAAACTCACACCAAATGCTTAGGTATATAAGGGAAGCCCTAAGAAAACAAGAGAAACCCATGAGAGATACAAGGAAGATGACACAAGGCTCAACAACTTAATTTTTAAGATGATCCATGAGCAATAAAAGTATTATAAAGCATAGGATAAAACCTAGGAGATGGGCGCACATTCTGACCCCCTCAAAGGAGAAAATCTAAGTAAAATTGAGCATGTTTTGAGGAATTTAAATTTTGGAACCTAGATTTTTCCTAAGGCTAAAATTGGGCATGCATATTTATACAAGACTAATTTATACTAGTCTTGTACATTATTATCCCCATTTTTAGGCTAATGAAGAATCTTTGAATGATTTGATATTTCTATGTGTGATGGATTCTTATTTTTGTATTTTAACATGATAATTTGTTGTAAATTTATCTAGTTGTGGATAGTTTGGTAGTTATATAAAACCAAGGTTTTTTAAAAAATACACCTCAATATATATATATATATATATATGCACACAAAGTTACACATAAGGTAAGGCTGGTTGAATGGCCAAACCTGCAAAATCCTAAGCACCCTGAGGCTCTAGAAATGGGGGCCTCAATAAAAATATAGTTGATGTGAGCTATCCCCAAAAGAAATAAGTAACAAAAACAAATGGGGAGCCACAATAAATTATGGCTAACATACAACCTCGAGCTAGATAATAGAAAAAAATATATATCTTTACAGATCCAAATCTCCAATGCTAGCTTCGTATCCAGGGGATCCATCATCATTCATCAAAAATCAATGCCACATTATCCATCAAAAATCAATCAAAAATATAACATACACCCATGGGATCCAACATTATCCATCAAAAATCAATCAAAAATATAACATACACACAAGGGATCCAACATCATCCATCAAATATCAATGCCTACAATGCCACATCATGCACTAATAAGCAGCTAATGATAAAAAGTATAATGTGTCTGAGTAATTTGGACTACTCTGCCCCATCAACTCAATGCTGCCATGATACCTAACCTGAAAAATAGAAAAAACTCACACAAAAGCATCAGTTCAAGGTAAAATAGGTGTGAGTATTCCTAATCTCTTAACTATTGACCTGCATAACTATATAATTGTCTTGATAAGCTTGTCAATCCAAAAAATAACTCTGTCCACTGAGAAGTGGAAGTTTCTAAATCTGACATCATTATGCTCCTTCCAAATCTCTCACATAATCAAGAGAGATGTGTACCTCTTAATCCATGATAAATTATCCAGAATCTTCAAGTTTGAAAGTTTGTCAAGCTTCATGGCTTATTTTATTATGTAATCCAGAGTATTCATACTAAGAAAGTATTTTCGCCATACTCATTGGAAATCTTCATAGTAAAACATTAGGCGAATACTTATCTCCTCTTCTGGGTAGTTGTCGTATTTAGATGCTAGGATGTAGTCCTTCTTATGAATAAAGAATTTCATCTGTCGGGATGAAAAGATTAACTAAGTGTCATCTAAAAAAGTTATCTTAATAGGAATATGCTTGTGCCATATTTTTATGTGATCCAATGTCAAGTCATCCATGGAATGTACTACATCCTAGGCCGACTTGAAGTTGAAAGGTCCTCTGTTAGGAAGCTAGACTAGTTTGTCCACCGAACCTCTTACGATCTTAACAATTCATCCCACCAATTTAGGTGGGAGCATCTCTTGAAGTATCTCTAAGTCACAACCATCACTCCTAAAAAACTTTGACTAGAGTTTCCGAGGGACTAAAGGCCCCTAGTGAGATAATCTCTTCGCATCGACCCACTTATCTTACTGAAAAGATATGTCACCGCACCCGACCTTTCACAGCATGTATTCCTCAATTACGTCACTCTCTTTCTTTATTCTCCTCCATGTCGTCATGTCAGAGTACAACTTCCTCATATCAAGAAGCTCGGACCATAGTACCTATCCCTCAAAAACATATTGAGGATAGTTTGCTTGGTTTATAACTCCTACAACAACTTCATCTTCATCGCTCTCGAGATCTCCCAAAAGTTTCTGAACCCCAATCCACACTCATCACGTGGATTGCAAAGGTTCACTTATCTTGTCCACCTAATGTGCCTTAGATCTCTTTTGTGACCCCATAAAAACTTAGACATAAGTTTATCCATCACCTTGATCACCGTCAGAGTGAGTTTGACCACCAGAATAAGATAAAGAGAGAGCGAGACAAGAACATGCCTGATAAACATGATATTTCCTCTCTTCGAAAGTAACTTGTTCGACCAACCAATAAAACATCATCAATACATTATCAAAATAGACACTCTTATTGTGTCCCTTGAGAATAGGACAAACCAAGTACGTGATGGAGAAGTCACAATTCTCCATCCCGAGATTATTCTTGAGCTTGGCTACTCTGTTAGGTCATGTTTTTTTTCTTTATAGTAAAAACTATTTTTCAAAAAGTTAATGACCTAGTCTAAAATCCGCTCGTACCTATGCATCAACTTACTTACCTTCCTAGTGGAATTGCTCAGTCCATTAGTGGAGATAATGGTGTCGTTTACATAGGCCAAGTGTCTAACTAACACTGCTACCTATAAGGTAACTGACTTCTAGGTACTTCTCATAGAGCCCATTAAGGCTCCTCGAGAGGTACTTCGCCATCAGGACAAAAAGAGATGGTGATAGTGGATTCCCCTACCGGAGCTCTCGGATGGATTGAAATAAATCTAATATCTTTTCATTAATCATAACTGAGAACCAGTTACGAGAGATGCACATGTCAATCATGTTGTTCCACTCTACAGGGAATCCCAACTTGGTGAATGCCCTACTCAGGTAAAGCCAATCCACCCTATCATATACTTTCTCTATATCGAGCTTAATGATCATGTTACCCTCTCCCTATTCTCCTTGAAGATTAGGTGAGTTAATTCCTGTGCCAAAAAAATTTTATTAGAAATATTTCTCCTAGGTACAAAGCTAACCTAATTCTTGGATATGCACTTATGGAGAACTCTTTTAACCAACACAACCATCATCTTGGATATAATCTTGTATCATACATTGCAAAGGATGAGTTGTCTGTAGTCCTTCAAATACACTAGGTTTTGCTTCTTGGGGATCAAAGAGATCACGGTGCTTCATAAGGACCTTGGTAGCTCTTTATCCTTGAAGAAGTTAATGCAACCCTCCCACATGTCCCTCTTAACTATGTCCCAGCACAACTTATAGAAGAAAGAGGAAAGGCCGTCCATTCCCAGAATACTATTCGACTTGATAGCAAACAACACCTCCCTCACCTTTTCTATGGTAGGAGTCCTACATAGCTTTGATCCTTCCTCCCTTGAGATAATGTGAGGAATATAGTCTAGGCTGTCATCTTCCATCTCGGTCTTGGTTAGGAGCCTGTTGAATAAATCCAAACTTGATTATCTGATTTTGCTTTCATTGGTCGATAGATTCTACTCGGCAATCTACATCTGGTGGATATGTGACTTGATGAATCTGTTCTTGATCAACGAGTGGAAGAACTTGGTATTCTTATCACATTCCCTTAGTCACTTCATTGTTGACTTTTGCTTCTAATAGATCTCCTCTTTCAGAAATGAATCATCCAAATCATGCTTGACCTCGGACAATCTCTCTTTGCTATCCTCCATCTTACTACCATCCTACTCCCTCTTTGTTATCCTCCATCTTATTGCCGTCCCAATCCCTCTCAGCCATCGTGATAAGATCCTCTACCTTGGAAATGTTTTTAAAGATATCCCCAAAAATATTTTTATTCTAAGAACTAAGGGTTTGCTTGAGGCGGAAAAGCTTGTGGGCTCACTTCTTCAAGCCAACCTCATGTGTGGGGAAGTATCAGTTAGTCTTCTCAACCTCGTGAAAGCCCATATGCTTAACCCACATGTGTTGGAACTTAAATGCTATTTGCCTCTGTGTCATCTTGTTGCTCTACTCATTCAAGAGTGGAGCATGATCTGATCAGCCATATTAAGGTGCTGAACTCTCAGCTTTATAAAAATTATTGTTCACTCGTTATTAAATACAATTCTATCCAGATGTTCCCATATATTTCAAGTGTACCAGGTACATTAAGATTTCTCAAACCTTGCATCTACGAGACTGTTGTCCAACAAACACTCGTTTAAATTCTCCATCGCTCTATGTTTGGGAGGCCCACCTCTTGCTTTCTCGTTTTAGCTCATAACTTTGTTGAGATCTTTTACTACCAACCAAGGTAGAAAAGACATTTGTGAAAAGCTATGGATGTGCTTCCATAGTCCTCTCATCTTGGGAATACTATATTTGACATATACGATAGTAAACTAAAAACAATATTTCCAAAACTCACTCTAAAAGCCAATATATACTGCTTGAATCTTATCCTAAAGGACCTCCATCTCCACCTCTTCTTTCTAGAAAACCAAAATCTTATTATTAGTATTATTCTAGGCAGAATCAAAGTTTAGTTTTATCCTGAACTCTTCTAGTCTATCTGTGCTGAGGAGTGGCTCGAGAATGGCAAGAACCACAACTTTGTGAATTTTGCACAAATTCCAAACTCTCATTAAAGTGCTTGAATTTCTTATACCCCTAATGTTCCACATGAGGATGGTCATAATGGTGGGTCAAAGTTTCTTCTTCTGATGGAACTAATCTCATTGTTTGTAAATATACACCTCATATGAAATAAAATCAAAGTTAAGGTTTTGGTAATTGGTTGTTCATATGTTATCTGAGTGGAGAATGCTAATAAGTAAGCCATGACTGACACGTGTGCACACAGTCAGAAAGAAGTGACAACCCTTTCGATCATGATGCATGAGATAAACTTATATGCTAAAATCCAAAATTTAGATATGTTTAATCATTTCAAATATGGTACTTATAAAACCAAAAGTACAAATATTTTTATAAGCCAATCTATTATGAATATTTTTGAGAAACTAATCCTCAATTGATGAAAGGTAGTAAAAATAATATTTTTTCAAGGGCTTCACCTTTAGTATGAGAGTTATCTACCATAGTGGTGGATGTTAATAGGTAAGCCATATGCTAGGCATGTTCAAAGGTGATTCATATGATGGTGATAGTCTTACGAGTTAGTTTCAAGTGTATGATTGCTAAAATAAAATATAAAGAAAAATATATGTTAAATATGCGAGTATAATGCTAATGAAGCTAAAAATACAAATACACCATATCAATTCTCATTGAGAAATACACTATCGATCGAAGAATAAAAATACATATTCAAAGTAACTATTAAGATAAATTAATGAGTTGCCTAAATGTTAGGAACCTTTAAGCATATAAGATTTAGTCTCAGTGTTAACATATTGGTATGATAGTTACCAAAAGATAAACATTAGGAATGACTTAATAGATGATGACTATCTTGTATGTTAGTAGGGTAAAATGTCATTCACAATCATTCAATCCCCATTCTATGATTGGGTAGAACCACAATATCACCATTTAAAATTTTATCATATATAAAAAAATTATTCATTTCTACAATCTAAAATTTGTGACTTAAACCATATTTATCATGCTTACTATAATAATTATTAATTAATATTGGCTGATCTAGCTATGAATGAAATTCATGTGGGTTCAATATCTAGACTAGAGGTTTGCTTTATTATTTGTACAACCTAGCTAAATACTTACATGAATAATATTGGATGAAAAACTTTTGCCCAAACTAGCTTCTGTAAAGTACCCAACCATAAAAATTAGGTGTTGTAATATAGTCGTAGTAGTTATAAATTCAAACTTTGTTGTGATTCTGACCTAATTAGACTCAAAGCAACAACCATTAACCTATTCTATGAATTTCAAAATGACTCAAAGCCATGACCATTAGTCAATGACATGAATTTCAAAAAAAAAATCAAATAAAAAAAATCATGTGAATGTGTAGCTATTTAAATAGAGTTTCACATGAGAGAAAACCCTAAAATCCCAAATCATTCTCCCCCCTCCATATTCGGCAAATTTCAAACTTCAACACCTTGAAATTTCAATGCAACCATGAAGTAAGGGTCATGGGTGAAGCAATGTGGAAAGACTGACACTATAGAGATGAGCAACAAAGCAAAAAAAAGTGGTCATTAGGGATGACAATTTGCCCAGACCTTGACCTGCTCTATCTATACCCAACCTAAATGGGCTAGGGATTCTCTACCTAACTAGGATGGCGGGGTGGGGATAAAGAAAAATATTTTTCTTCATGTCAGGGTCGAGGTCGGGTACGAGGAGATGTTTTATAAGGAATTCAATATTTGTTGTCATAAAAAATTAGTACTTGATTGCAAGACTTGATGAAATTCAATATTTTTGATACTTAGCACTACCATTGACTATAAGAATATCTTTCCTCATCTAAGTCATAGAGAATCTCAATATAAATATGTTCTTAATAATTTAGATTGGAATTTAGCTTTAGAGATTTGTGAAAGGTTGGAGTTATTTTGTAAAGTTTTGAGATCATAAAATTTCCCAAATATTAGACATCTAGTTTGTATATCCCAAATATTTTTTATGGAACTCAATATTTTTTATGTGAAATAATTGAATAGGATCTTCTAATGTTGAGATCAAATTGATGACCATAAATATGATTGAAAAGTTTAACAAATATTAGGGTGAAATTTATAATCACTTGGCTATTATAATTGTGTCGGATCCAAGATTAAAGTTGAAGTTGGTTGAGTTTGATTTTCCTAAAATTTTTGGAAATGAAGATTCAATGCATGAAATTGAAATGTTCAACAAATTTGTGATTATAAATTATCACAAATTTGTGGAAATCTTAGCCAATCTTCAACTTCATCTTTTCTATTTGAGATGACTAGTGGTACTAGAAAAAAATTGGGGGCTAAACATTATTTGTCATATTTTGATACATTTGTCTATAGTACTTACATTGTGAATGCTAGGAGATCAGAGATTGTTACTTATTCGGAAGAACATGGCTTTCTTAGATCAAGTGACATTGACATATTATCTCAGTTGAAAGAAAATTTAAGCAAATATCTAATTTTACAAATAATAACAAGATATATTTTAGCCATTCAAATATCAACAATAGCATCAAAGTTTGCATTTAGTACTAGCGATAGATTTATTAGTCCACATGACTTTAACCAAAGACTTTGGAAGCAATGATGTGTACTTAAGATTGATTGTGGGCTAAAATGTATGGTATAAAAAATTTATTTTTTTATGTATCATATTTGTTAATTTTTATAATTTATTATTTTTGTTACCTATTTTTATTTTATTGAAAGATTTGGATTCATCTTTTTTAGCTTCACTATATTTAGAAGAGATGTGCAATATTTGTGGAGGATAATGATAATGATTCATGATATTTGTTAATTTCGGAGGCAATGAGACAATGATGTGTGCTCAAGATTGGTTGTCGGATGAAATGGATAGTATAAAAAATATATTTACTTATGTATCATATTTGGTAATTTTTATATTTCATTTTTTGTGTTATTTTTATTTTATTGACGGATTCAAATTCATCTTTTTTAGCTTTACCATACAAGAGATTTTGTGGAGAATAAGAATGAAGGTGATGATGTGCAACATTTGCTTTAACTTTTATTTCATGATGAGATGTTTAATATATTATAATTTTGGATTTCGGATTTGGTTTGGTTTAGATGATGTACAACTTTATATTTTACTTGCGATGATAATTTTACTATATTGGATATATTGAAATTATTTTTTTTAAAGAATTTACATAAATATAATATTAATCAAATTTTTTTATTTCAATTAGGAACTATTTCATTGTATATTGTTATTTATTTTTTCTAATAAAATTTGTTAGACATTGTATAAGTATGTAATATGATATTTATTAGTTATTATAATATACATGTAATATGTTGTAAAATATATTTTTTTTATTTTAATTTTGGGAAGACATTTTTTAAATATTTTTTTTAAAACAACTTAATTAAAAAAATAAGTTATAAATATCATATATGTATAATGTATGTAATAAAAAATTATTTTTTAATTCTGTAATAAGTATTATAAATTGAATTTAATGATGTGATTTTTTTTTTATATTTTTCATAAAACACTTAATTAAAATCATTAAAGTATATATTACAACTTTTTTATTGGAAATGAGGCAAGAGGTTGTGATAGTAAAATCCTAGATGGGGTGGGCACATGGAGGGTCACCCTAGCCTGCCCCACCCTGTTACCTGCCTAGTGGCCATGGTCCATGTTGGTTGAAGTTTCGCAAAGAGCCAAGACCAAGACACTCGTGGCAACTTTTTTATTGGAAACCGATAAAAATGGATGGTTTTAATTCTTACCAATAAAAGCTTTATAAGATAGCAAAGTTTCACAAAGTTTATCCCAACTTTTAGTAGATAATATAAAAGAATGATTAGAATTTAATTTGTGCCTACAAATAAGGGTAAAATCATCGATTGTATAATAATTCTATGCCAATCTAAAGGATCAGGAAGAAAATAGATGCTATGTGAGAAGAATTTAAGTATATTTTGATAGAGAGATTCTTAATGAGTTACTTGGATTGCAAGTGGATATGGATAGTACAACCTTCGAATCCCTAAAAATACAACCAAATTTCAAAGCAATTGTGAATATATTGAAGGATGAAAAAAGAGAATAAAGTGTAACTTCAAAAAAATTTTATGGTTTTTTGATGCATGGAGAACTTATGGAGGTGAGTAAAATATGATTATAATCTATTTGATCATTTTTATTACTGATAGTTCATATCCCAACCATCATACAAAATAGAAAAAATTTTCTTTATGCCCTCTTGACTAGTTGTAGGTTTGATATGTGTAAAATACGTGAGAAGTTCATTCTCAATTATCAATAGGGTGAATTTTCTATCTTAATAAATTTTCTTTTCTTTTTCACCTTATTATGCTTTGATAAGAAAGTCTCAATAGATGAAGATATTGATGAAATGTGCTTGAGCATGTCTCATTCTTTAAGGAGACAGAAAAGAAAAGTTCATTCTTGAATGGGAAAAATTGACTGATATTGGGCAAGAAGGAATACTCTTTATTGAAACCGATATAGAAGCCATGGAAAGGAGAGAGAGAATATGAGACAGAAAAGAAAATAAAAGAAGACTTGAATGAGACAGAAAAGAAAATAAGTTCATTCTTGAAGGGAATGAATCGACTGATATTGGGCAAGAATGACCATTATTTATTGAAGCTGATATAGAAGCTATGGAAAGGAGAGAGAGAGAGAGAGAGAGAGAGAGAGAGAGAGTATGAGAAGAAGAGGAAGCCAACATTGAGCATTCCCTAACTGGACAAGGATGTATGATAGGTGATATTTTTTATATTTTGAAAAATATATTTCTAGAACCCAAAAAGAGGGAGGAATACATAAAAAATGAGATCTAATCCCTATACATAGCAACAACATATGAAGTAAAAAAATGAGATTCAATGTGGAAGTACATCTTCAATAGAAGGCAATGTTTGTGGTGACCCAAGAAAAATTTCAAGATAAGATTTACAAATTCTTGGAAGATGGAATGAAATATTTGGAGATTGAGGTCATATGTAGTGTTGAATCATCTGGGAAATTTTATGAGGTCATCACAATGAAATGGAATAAAATGATAGCGGTGAGAGAAAAGAATTAGAGACACGTAATATAGAGAGAACTAGTGGATATAAAAATTGAGAAAATACAATATAAAAAAACTAGTAGAAATTATATTTTGCAATGGGATCATTTGAAGATGTTTTGGATTCCATTCGAAGATGACAAGAGGTATTGTGTGACATTTTGGTAAAGATATTGGATTGGACATTTTGGAAAGCCCATACACTTGTTTGTCACCATTTGAGCACTCCAGAGTAAAGTTTCTCTTTAAGGAGTTTGGTCTAAAAGGAAAGTCATATCACTGACTTTCCTCTCCTCATTGACTTATATATGTTTTTTTTTTGGATTTGTTTTCATGAATATTATGGTGTTATCATCATATTCTATTATTGCTGTTTATAGTAGATTGAATATTTTTTTATATAGTTGGGGAGTAATTGCTCAGAGATGAGCAATTGTTTGTGTATGAGTTTATTTGGTATCCTAAATACCAAATAATAATAGTTATTTTAATGATTATTTTATGATAAGTTTGCATAGAAAATTGTGTAAAATATAATAAATTTGCTAAATTTTTATTTTTTGTTTGACTATGATGGAAAACAATAAAATTGGTTAGTTTTGGATAAAATGTGATGCTTTGTGGATTATTGAGGAGGAGAGTAAAAAGTCATAGTATTCTTTATGTTGACATTGTTATACATTATTTAGCTCACAAGGCAATTTCGACACAAATAGTCATGTCAATTTTTGTATATCATGACTCAACCAAATTTCTTTATGCAACACATTCATTTTGGCTACAAAACTTTCTAAGAGTCGCAGCTATACTAGCTCATTAATATTTAATGACTATATTATAAATTTTATATTAGAACAATCAAGTAGTCTACTAATGCTAAATGTCATAGCACAGTGACTTTCTCCTTACATTTCCACCAAATCAAAGGAAAAAGTTGCAGCATCATTCTAAGTGATGTGGCCATTAGATATAGAAATTTACATAAAGAAATACTTAAGCCATAGTCACTTCTAAGGCCACAACTTTCTACTCTTAAGGAATGATCAAAGTCATGGTTCATTCTCAACATCGTGACTTTGGGCTAAAGAAGTAAAATACAAGCCAAACCAATCATAATGCTATTATTTAGTGTTACATAGGCAAAACGTGTAGCCATGGTCACCCCAATTGCCATGGCTTATTCCCATTATTGTGGTTTATTCTAAGTGTCATGATTATGTGTCATAGAGACCAAATGTATAGCCATTGTCATTTTTAGTGTCATGACATTTTAAAGCTAGAAAGAGACCAAAGTTATGGTCATTTCTAATACCAAGACTTTTGTTACATGGACAAATAGCAAAAGCCATGATAACCATAAAATCATGACTTTTAACTTAAAATGCATACCCACCTATATGAGTATAATGGTGCAAAATGAGAGGTTTCAAAATAATTCTAAGGCATGAGAGAAAAAATAAAAATCTATGATTTTGGGAGTAAACTTTTTTTCAAACCTAATGGAGATCCATGAGCAAAGGGACAATGTAAGGCACAAGCATAAACCTTTAAAGGGGGCAAAATTTTCTATTTACCCTAAAGGAAAATTCAAGGTGTATGCCTGAGTATTATATTTTTAGGATTGATTCTTAGATATTCTTGAGGGCTATTATTATGAAGATGAAATTCTATTAGATATATTTCTAAATATCTCGTGTGAATTCTTTCCAAATATAAGGCTAAATAGAGTTTTAGGATTATATTTCATTTATTGTGATGGATACTTCGTGAATAATTGTATGTCTAGATTTTGATGTAGTTTTGATATTGATAGGTATAATATTTATATAGAACTAAAATTAGAGTTTTAATATTGGTGAGTTTATGTATGTTATCATAGTGGATGATGACAAGTAAGCTATAAGGCACACAAATGTATAATTAGGAAGAAAGTGACAAACCTTCTGATCATGTTGTGTCAAACAAATCAATATGTCAAAACTCGACTTTGATATATATTAATCATACAAGCATAATGCTTTTGAATTCAAAAGTACGACCACTTTTATAAGCTAATCCATTATATATATCTTAGAAGAATTGACCCTTAATTAATATAAGCATTTTAAATAATAATTTTCTAAGGGTTCACTTTAGTGTGGGAGTCACATGTTGTCGTAGTGGATGATGATAGGTAAGCCATAAGAAATACATGATTAGATGTGACTCATAATATATTGATAATCTTGTGAGTTACTTTTTGTTAAATAATCAATAATAATGAGATTTGAGAAAAAATATATGTTAATTATGTGAGTATTATGCTTTTGAAGTCGAAAGTATAAATGCTTTTACTATCATAATAGTTATACATATGGTCAGAGAATAAAAATATATATACAAAGTAATCATCAAGGGTAGTTAATGAGTTTTTTAAAAGATATGAATTTATGAATAACTTTTGAGTAAATATGATTGATCATTTTGGTGGTAAGGTACCGAATGGACAACTATGAAGGGACCATCATTAGGAAGGGAAAGTGTTATGACTGTTATGATGCTCAATTCTTTGGCAGTCTCAAAATATCATTTGGTGAGAGTTTCTAGTCCAACTGGACCTACAAGTATGTGGGTCACACAAGTAGTAAAGTGGACTTTTGTATAAATATTAATTTTACATGGATTGTGTAAGAAATTCATTCAGCTAATTATCAATAAACTACTACTATAGTTGAAAGGATATGACGAGGTTGTAGGTGAAATTCTTAGATTCTAAGGTTTGTTCATTTCATTACTCATGATAAATTATCTAAATAATTTAAATATTATTATTTTTAGTTATAGAATGAATGTTGGACTCTTGTAAAAATATCTTAGTATCATAATGACATATATGGTGATTATCAACTATTATGCCCTTTTTAATGATAGTTCACTCGTAGCTTCCTCCTCTATATTTTACCACCAAAATAATAAATTATCCTCGTTTGAGGGTCATCCATAAGTCCATATCTGGCAACTCATCAATTGTCCATGATTATTATTTCATATGTGCATTATTATTCTCTGATTGTATGTGTCATATACACATAAACTGGTGCATTAATAAAGATATTTGTACTTTCGACTTCATAAATATCATACTTGTACAGTTAACATATTCATTCCTTCAAATCTCACTAGTATAAGTCATACGACAGAAAGTAACTCACAAGATGTTTATCACCTTATGAGACAACTCCACCCGTGCATATTTGAAAATGTTGCAATGCTTGGAAACATCATAGCGGCTTATTTAGCTTATATAACACAAAGTCTCAATGATTATGTGTGGCTATGATTTTTGCATTTAGTTTCTATAACATAATGTCATGACATTGCATTTGATCGTGACTTGTGGATTTCCCTTGATAACTCATTTAGTTTCTACAACATAATGTAATAATAGTGAATAATGGTTATAACTTTGGTTTCTCTCTTGTAGTAATAGCTGTGATACTTGTTTTGGTCGTGACTTAAATTTGACTTTATGTCACATTCTATAGCCTAATGCCACGATATGTCATCTGACCATAACTTGAGTTTGACATGACTTGAGTATTCTATGATTCAATAAAGAAAATGTTGTAGCATTTGGAGCATGGTGTAGCTTTTAGCATCTAGAGGCTGGTGCAACATTTAGTACCTATGAGTTACTTAGTTGCTGCAACATTTAGTACCTATGGGTTACTTAGTTGCTGCAACATAAAATTAAACTTACAATCATGAAGTTACTTTTAGTAAGGCTGTTACTCCAATAAATTTTAATAGCTAAAAGAATATGTTGCATAGTAAATAAATTGTGTCAACAAGTTAGTAAAGTCATGGTGTATCCCTGACTATGTGAGTAGAATTTTAGCCAATAATGAATGTGAAAACTAATATATAAGTACTCAAAAATGTAATCAAGTTGTAAAATATTCTAAGTTATGACTTGCATGGTTTTCGCTCACCTTCTTGTCATGAACTCTATTAGGCTGCATATTTCTTACTAAAAATACTTTATTTAATAATTATTTTTCAAAATCTCCAAAATCTCAATTTTTGTGATATTCTTATAAATAAAGGCACCTTTTCAAGCAATCACAATATAAAAAGCATACATAATGGTAACTTCATGATTATAAAAATCATACATAATTTAGTATTTTAAATACTAAATAATTTTTATAATTTATATGATTTTATATTTTAGAAAAATCATCTAGTTTCAATTATAATTTTTGGATATTTTATGTTTTATCATCTATGAATTCAAACACATGTAAATAAATCTTCAATATATATTTTTCATATTGACATTGTATAAATTAGACTTGGAATGTTTTAAAGTATTGGATTTTCTGATTCTTTGAATTATGAATCTGAAGTTTGTGGATTGTGCATTGGATAAAAATAATCTTGATTTTTGAAAATTCAAAATTTGAATTTATTTGATTTTAATTAAAATAAAAATTGATAGATGTCTTTAAATCACCACTAATATACTGAATTTTATGAGAACTCTAAAATTAAACGTGCTTGGTCACGATTACTATTGAGATGATGCATAAATTTATTTAATTTAAATAAATTATAAAAAATTAAAAAAAAATTACAAAAATTACAAAAAATTACAAAAAATTACAAAAAATTACAAAAATTTACAAAAATTTACAAAAAATTACAAAAAATTACAAAAATTTACAAAAATTTACAAAAAATTACAAAAAATTATAAAAAGTTATAAAAAATTATAAAAAATATAAATAATTATAAATTATAAAAAATATAAAAAATTATAAAAAAGTTATAAAAAATTATAAAATATTTAAAATAAAAATTACACTAAATTTATTTAATTTAAAACTTGACATTTTTCAACTATAAAAAATTTAATCTAATTCATATTTTTAATTTTAAAATTTATGCTTTGCTAAATAAAAAATTATTCATAACATTTTTAATAATTTTGAAACAATCATTGATTGATCGATTTTCCCCAACACAAACTATTATGCATGCTATTGGTTACATAAATCTGCATACAAAGATGTATATATATATATATATATATACACATATACATATATACATATATATACAAAACTATATATACAAATATATGTATGTAAACTTATATATAAATATCTATCTATCTATCTCTCGTATATATATATATACATATATATTTGGAAACTTATATATACAATTATATAGATGTAAACACACACATATATATATTCAAAAACTTATATATTTAATTGTATAGATATAAATGTATATATATTAACATATATATATATATATATGTATATATATATATAAACATTTACTTATATAATAAATAAATAAATAACACACACACACACACACACTTATATCTATTATGAATATACTATTATGCATATATACAAAACTATATATACTATTATGCATGCCATTGGAGTTTTGTGCGGAAATAATGTGTTTGAAATAAAAAATCTAAAATATAATAAGTGTTTCAAAAATATGCTTAAACTAGTGCGTATAGAAACAGCGTGGAAATGATATTCGTTGTGAATAGCAGTCATTGTCACACTGTTAATTTTTTAGAATCATAGGTCGGCGTTGTAAACCTCATCTATTGAAAATAGTATAGGGATCCCATTACGCTCATTGCCCTACGCCCCTCACCCCTCGCTCTATCATGGAGCTCCGTCGAGCTCCACGTAGAGCTTCAACGAGCTCAAAGTGGAACTCGCTGGAGCTCCTTCATGGAGCCCGACGGAGTTCCTCGAGCTCACTGGAGCTCGATGGAGTTCCACGAACTCCATGATGGAGCTCCAGTGAGCTCCACAAAAGAGCGAGAGGCAGGGGCGTGGGGCAAGGGGCATGATTGAATCCATACAATATTTTCAATAGCCGTCATTCATATCGATGGATTATGATTTTAAAATTTTAACATTGTGGCAATGTTCACAATTACGGACATTGATACGCTATTTCCAGACGCACTAGTTTGGTGCATTAAAACTTAATTTACCTTTTTTTATTGATTATTTTTTTATTTATGCAATAAGGGTCGGCAATCGGCATGCAGTTGTCATCAAATTTGAAAATTTCGTTCTTGGCGTATTTTGCTTGTTTATCTTGGGAAAAAAAAGATCGGCTGTTACTTTGAGCAGGTAAATCCATCTTTTACTTCTTTATTATTCTGTCTAGATCGATTAAGCTGGCCAGAACTATCTTCTGAAGGATGTGCGCCCTAAGTACAAATGGTTGATTCATCATTTCGTGTTTCTCTCCATGATAATGTGAAGCTCCTTCCTTCTTCTAGATAAATTTGAAATTTTATAGTCAGCATATTATGCACATCTCCAGCTATCCATGTTTCTTATTAAATTATGGCTACTTTTCAATACTAGATGAGCTTCAGCTACTTTTCAATACTAGCTGAGCTTCAGATACTAAGTTGCTCTTCTCTTCCAAGGATTTTCTCGAGTCTTGTAATGCCAGGACAAGTAGTACTTACAAATTCTGATCGCAGAATGCCTCAAGTTGGATTTTTTAGTTCCCATTTTTATTTTTGAGCACTACTGGGTTGTGAAGGTGTTTATATACTGAAAACCATCTATTAATTTTTTTTTTTTTTGATTGATGGTGGTATTTATTTGTTTTTATTTTAATAAATATATTTACAATGAGCTGAGTTTGTATTTAAAATAAATATACATGCATTCTTTATTTTGCATATTAAATAATTTGATACGTAGAGTTCAGATTACATATGAAAGATTAAATCATTTATTCTTATAGAATATAAGTTTATTATTCATAATTTAGATTGAGTTGGACAATATATTAATAAGATCATAACATAAAATTTTAATAAGTTTATCTTGATTGTGAGAAATGATGAAATTTCAATTTCCTATGATATTATACTTATGTGTATTGAATGAGGTCATTACAGTATGATTATTTTATACTGACATATAAAATAAAATTATATTATTATTGTGAATATTATTATTTTTAATATTAAAGTAATTAATAAATACATGTACTTGTTAATAATAGATTTATACAGTATGATAAATATTAATTATTAATAGAATTCATGTTAAATCAGAAGAATTAATGATGCCTTTTTAAGGATATTTATATGTTTTGTTATTTCTAAAATTTGTAGGTGAATTTTTATTCGACATATCGAACAAGTTAAGTAGAAGATCTAGAGAAAATTATATGAAATTGATTAAATTATTTGTTAGCAATAGTTCACATCATAAAAAATTTAATATTTTAATTATTTTTTACGTGTTAAGATCTCAAAATATATTTGTATTTCAGTATGTCTTGTATATCAAATAATTATGAAATAAAATATGAATAGTATATTTGACATTACAGAATTACGATTATCTCAAGTGGGTTTTATTTGATTGTTCATGAATGGGCTCATCAATTCATTTGAATTTGTTAAATTATGTTAAATAAAATATAAATTTGATTTAATCAATAGTGAAATTTACTTCATAGTTTGTATTATTGATTGAGATACTTTGAAATTTAACTTTGTTTAACGTGTTCATATATATTCAAATAAGATTAATATGTAAACTTTATGTGATCTTATGTGAATTTGACTTTATCACTTGTGTTTTTGATTGGTTTGTATTGAAATGCTACTTGATCATTTTATTTATTATTTTTTTGATTGAGTCACAACATATGTTGATGTTGGTGTTCACATCATTTTTACTTATGTAAGTATATTTTCACCAAATTTTTTTTTATCTGGCACAATTCTCATTTATCTTTATAATAAATTATGTGATTTATGCATATGCTATAATAAAATAATTTTGATTAAAATAAGAAAATAATAAAAATTAAAAAAAAAAATTTATGGATGTTTTCTTCTTTATTTTATATTTATTCCTACGTTAATTTAATATCCAATAGAAAAATAATCTATAAGTTATATTTTTCTTTTAAATATAGAAAAGAATAAGGTTAACTATATATAGTAAAATATTCTGAAATATTATATAGTGTTTTCTTGGAAAAATATCTATTAAAAAAATAGTTTAGAATATTTTGGATTATTTTTTTTGAAAAAGGGGAGAGATGTCCCACACCTTAGATTAGGACTAGGTAAGGCAACAAGCACAAGTATCGTATGCATCCATACTAAAGCCACCTTTAAAAATGATGATTAACCATTGTATGTAATTATTTGCAATTCTTTACTTACACATGATTTGATAGAGACATAATTTCAAGTAAAGATATTTAGTGAATCTTCTCTTATGTTTTGAGTTATATCATCGAGTAACTCTTAGTGCTTCCATAACATCTGGTCATGTATTTAAACTTGTTGATATGTGACTATGATAACACTAATCTTTATGCTTGTGCTCTATTTATTTATATGTATTTTTTAATTTTTAGTCGTAATATTCAAGTTTAATTGTTAAGCATCTCACTTATAATGTTCTTTATTCTTTTGTTGTTTCTTTGCATGATTGATTGAATTCAATAATTTTTTATTGGAATTGTGATTGATTGTATATTAAATATTTGATATTTATTGGTCTCTTATATATAAATTCTCTATTGGATTATATTTTATTAGTTAAATTTACAATAGTGAGGTCTATCGTGTAGAATAACATACATATTGATTGTAAGGCATATTGAGTAAAAAATCCTATAAAGATTTCCTATATATCTTGTCATCTTAATTTCACTACAAATTATTGAATTTGATTTATATAAATGTGTTTCTATTAGATGAAAATCAAGCCATGATG
The DNA here is from genome assembly GCA_029783825.1 of Sapria himalayana. NCBI lineage: Eukaryota > Viridiplantae > Streptophyta > Magnoliopsida > Malpighiales > Rafflesiaceae > Sapria > Sapria himalayana. The sequence continues at coordinate 2,069,729 of JAREIK010002107.1, read as the reverse complement.
TAAATAATAAAAAAATTTATCCGCGTTCCTAATACTATATATAATAATACAAAATATTTGAGCAGCCCATAGATTGTGTTTTTTTATTATAAATATAATATAAATAGAAAAAAATAAACAAATATTGTAATATCTCATCTTAAGTTGAAGCATAAATATCCTAGATATGAAGCTTGGAAAAAAGAAAAATAAATTGAGATTTTCTTAAGTCATTCACAAATATGTTGGTTAGCTGGTCTATAGTAGGAATTTAGGTTGTCACAATCCTATTTTGAATATTTTCATAGAAAAAAAGATATATATATTTTTTTCATTTATTTTATCTACTTGTTAAATATTTTATAGAATGTTATGTATTTTGTTGTTTGATGATAACTATAGAGTAATGAGAGAAGTGACTAAAAATTTGATGTTTTCAAGTATATACCTTATCCAAATAATTTTACAAATAACCGTGATCATTGCTTTCTACTTATTCTTTGTATTGAATTTATAAATTTTTATCTACTTTTTATTTTTTTAATAAATAAGATTATCTTTATAAAAAATATAATAACTTATAGTAGATTTTTTTTATGCAAGGTTGAACTAGTTGGAGTTTGAATATATGCATACCTAAATATGATTATGATTGTTGAATAAGATATCAAGTAGAAAAGATTTCTTCATATATTTTAGTATGTGAAGAACTTTATTAAAGTTAGTTTGACATGATAAGCTAAAAATATTAATTATATTAATTATATAAATTATATAAATTATATTTGGTTTGATAATACTCATATAGTTAATTTTTTTATAATTTTATTACAAGTAATAGAATTAATTGGATGACTCATATTTGATAAAAGATTTATATCTTGCTCAATAAGAGTAACCGCTTGAGTACATCTCAAATAACTAACATTTAAAAAAAAATTTCATTATGTATCTCTTGTGTGATAACACAATATTTTTTTTATCATAAATTATTTCAATCTTAAAAAAATATTTGGGTCTTACAATATTCTTTGTTTAAAATTATAGTGAAAAGTAACTGACATAATAAGTCCCTCATAATGAAGATTTATTCATATATTCAATCAACATAATGAGTCACTCATCTGATTTTTTTGATGTGGTAAAGAATAATTTGTAGGTGATATATGCAAATTAAATGAGATAATAATGATTAAAAATCTTACAAATTAATTTTTTTGGTGACTGCTAGAGGCTGCATAGTCAAATAAGGTGGTTGCTTTCATATTTATTAAAGACGTGCACGAGATGAGTCTAAAGCACACATATCACGAAGCATCAGTAAAAGTGCCCTGCTTTTACTTTGGGCCAGGCACAATCATTTCCAAAAGGTGTTGGAGGTGCTAAAAATAAGCATGTATTGCTTTGGCTAGTCTTGTCTCGTAAAGCAAGCTAACACAACTTGTTCTTGTGTGCATATATATACTTATACATGGATATATATTTTATATATATACATATATATGCATATATTTACATATATATATATATATGCATGTGTATGTTTGTACATAGGCAAGCATATATAAATATATATGTATATACTTTATACACATACATATGTATGGATATATATATATATATATGCATATGTATATATATATATATATATGCTGTATGCATGCGTATATACATATATATGAATACATGTCTATACGTATGTATAATATATAAATATATGTATACTATGCATACATATGTATATATATATATAAGTATACTTATGTACATATATGTATACGTATGTCCATATATATATATATGTACATAATGTTACATGTCCATATAGATGTATATGTATGCATATATATGTATATATGTGTGTATATATATGTATATATGCATATCTATATTTATATCTATACATGTATGTATATATATACACATCTATATGCACACACACACACACATTAAATTATTAAAATTTTATAATTTTTTTTTGGAATTTTGAATAATTGTGTCATTGGGAAACTCTAATGATATTTTATTTTTATATTTGATTATTTTATTTGATTATATTTTATTAATATATAAAAATTATAAATATATTTTATGAAATATATAATTTTTAATATATATTAGATTGAACGCGTCTAAAAAAAGCCTGTGTTTTAATTGTATCTTGTGCTTCAAGACTTCAAAAGGTTTTTATTTCTTAGTGTACTTTATGTCTCAGTATGTCATGCATCTCAAATAATTATGGTTATTCTATATATATATTTATCTTAATATTATCATAAAAAAATATTATTCATGTCTAATTGATATATTATCTATTTATTAAAAATTGAAAGAGATGAAAATTCGAATTGAGGTCGCTACAAAAAAAATACATTGATAATCAACTCTAAAAATTAGAGTAAATTTACTTACAAGTCCTATTTTAAGTTGATCTACTTTATTGTTATGATTAATCTTTAAAATAAAAAAGTATTATCAAGCAATCATAAGTATTCATGAAGGTTGAGATATTAATTTTTAAATTTTATTAGAGTTGATAATATTTTTTTCTTTTGTCATGATATTATATTCTGGATGAAATAATTTCTTAGAGTGAGGTTTGTGTCTCTTAATTATCAAGAAAATGGCAAAAGATGTAAAATAATGAAAAAAAAAATAAATACAATAAAATTTATGATATAAAATATTTAAGACAACTCCAATGCTTATTCTAGAGGTATAATCAAAAAATCAAGATTAGACGAGTTGATTTTAAGTTCTTGCTTTTTGATGACTTTTCTAAGTTTTGAATCTGTGGAATAGATTCATTTCTTTTGAAATATGTATACGAAGCCTTGAGTGATTTAATTTTTCAGCTCTAAACTCATTTTGAGTGTGAACTGGGTTGAATCATGAAGCTATTATCTCAATTGGACTCGGGGAGGGCTCATTTTCAAAGAAAATCTCTCATTTAATCAAAATCAAAATTAACTTATTCTGCATTTATTAGTTTGTATGATGATTTGAGAAGAAAATCATCATAATGTGATCTAACAAATTTATAATTAGCTGGGGGTGATGATTTCTATTGGTTGAAAGTCCAAAAGAGATAACATAAGAGAAAAAAGAGTGAAAGATTTATATATTGCTTTGTTATCATTACATGTTCTAGATTCTTTAACAAATAAGTCATACTCAAAAAAGTTGTATTAATACTTATTAGTTCTTTATTTGCCTTAGGAAAAGATATTAAAGAAGATGTTCAATTGATCTTGTAGTTGATTTCTAAAATTAATCTTCTTAAAAATAGTTTCAATTATTTTTATCATAGAGAAGTATTTTATTTATCTTAATTATATACTTTTTTTTTGCAATTTTATTTTATGATAATGTGCTAATTCATGAAATTTGATAGATGATTCTATAATTAGTATAATAAGAGCTAAATTATTAGACTTATATTTTAAAGTATTCTTATTTATAATTTTGATATTTTTATTAATTTATTTTTTAATGATTTTATAAAAAAGTAAAAAATAGAAATGATTTGAGATTAGTTTTGAAAAATAAAAATCAAGTGAAATTAATATAATTATTAATAAAAATAATAAAATTTTTAAGATCATATTGAATCTTAATTTAATTAGATATTTAAATATTTTAATAAATCAGGTTAATTGATTCTTACATAATTTTATTGAACATGATAGAAAATTTTTATATTGTTTCTTAATTGACAATCCTAATAATCTAATATAAAAATATGTTTTACTTTGATCTAAAATTTTCAATTTAACTAAAGACAATTAACAAAGTCAAATATAAATAAATAACATATAAATGACATTCAAATACTTAGTTAGTCTCATAAAAAATATATATAAATTATTATGCTTAGTCGAATTAGATCATTTTTTGGAGTATGTTGATGTTGCAATATAATATCAATTTGAGATAAAATAATAATATTATTAAGTTGTTTGGCAATATAACTCAAGAAAATAAATTATTTAAATATTTATATTTATGAATACATAGAATTTAAGATAGAAATAAAGTATTAAGATAAATGTTGAAATAATAAAGAGCCTTAAATATTTTGTCGTTAACTATTATAGTTTCTAGAATATATGTAAAAAATAGTAAATTATAGTAAATTATAAATGATTATTTATAATTTAATTATTTGCTTATGTATTAGTTATATAGACTTTAAGATTGGGAAGACTAGTTGCTGATAGTGAGAGCTATAATACCTAAAGATGATCATAATAGATAATTTTGTTTAATCTCTTGAATAAGTTTAATAATCGAATTATTTTTTCCATAATTTGTAGTGCTTTTGGTCATCTCATTGGAAATAATCTCCATCAAATCCCTTTAATATAATCACTTTTCTTACAATGTGTGCATTGTACTATGGATTTTTTGTCTATTTCTAACATGACACGTGCACTTTTTATTTTTAAAGTAAGTAGTATAAGATATCTCTCTATTAGGTCTTTGTCTATCCCATCTAAATTGATACAATCTCTGTTCCAAAATGATAGTCTGATATAGCGTAAGAATTTGTTCAGAAATGATATTACGATATGATAAAGTAAAGTTTAATTCATTTGTAAAGTTAGTTTTATTGTATTGATGGCTTCCTGGTTACAACTGACAGTCACATGAAGGCTCATCGATCCAGTTATTTATCATTGATGATTTCCAAGCACTTCAAAGAGTACTGAACAAATTGTTTACTTTATCCTCACTGGTCAAAAAGATATAATTGAGCTTTTCCAAAGGGTACTACTGGAAAGAATTTTTTACTGCACAATGAGCTCATTGATATCCTTAGTTGTCTGCTGATGTTGAATGGACTGGATGACATTGAAGAAGTCAAGATCTAGTTATTTATTATTGAAGTTTATTGTTTATATTTAATTTAACTGATTTTGAGATTCAGTTAGCGGATCCTGTACGTAACATAACACGGTCAAATTATATACAAATCGAAAGCTCTCAAAAAGATCTTCGCAAAAAACACAGTCACGAGATTTTCCTGCTATTTGGCTCTTTATTTTTAAAGAAATGTATGAATCGGAATATCATTTTGAATCGGAGGTAGTACTAGACTATTTGATGGTAAATCTTTGATTTGGAGAAAAAAAATGACTATTTAGTATATGACTATGAAATTTCACAAAGTTGTTAGTTAAGGAATATAACATGCTAAGAAGTCCATGTCTATGTCTTGATCCATCAATCATGTCTACCTATGTTGGGAATACCTCCAAGAACTTGATAACTTGCCGTGTGAAACAAATAAAGTGAGTTATAATCTATTCTAGCTTTATTAGCTCTCTTAGTCTCAATTTTATTAGTTGGTTAATTTGTACACTTTATTTTAACCAATAAAGTGAGTAATTTGGGATGAATACAAGGATACCACAAATTCTTATAATGGTAATGCCTTGTAGGTAGTACATGAAGTAAAAACTAAGTATATTTTTGGCTCAATAGATTGTAATAATGTAATTAATAATTATGAATTAGTCAATCACATCTCATTATTAGGAGGGTCCTTAGTTAGATGGTTAATTTGTTCTTAATTAAAGAAACACATGCGAATTGCAACGGCTTATTCTATATATTTCTTCTTTATTAGTTTTCTTATAATAATAATTGAAAATTTTATCTTATTCAGCTATTCATAATAAATCATACAATAATTATAATAATCATTGTCAGCTAAGTTTTATCCTAATTATTTGAGGTCAATTGCATGAATTATATTTTCTAATCAACTTTATTACAAATCATATACACTTTTAAGTATTTATTTGCTAAATCTTTATTTATAACTTTTATCTAATTTTTGTTAGATTTACTTTTGATTTTTTTTTCTTATTTACTTGAATAGTCTTATACTTTTTAATTGGAATAGTAGAAAGTCTATGTTGAACATGACCAAATCATATTATACAATTTTTTCTTATTTTGTCATTTATATGAGTTATTTTAATATCTTTTTTAATGATTTTATTTTTAATTCTATTATTTTTAGTCGTATTATATATCTACCTTATTATTCTTATATTGACACTCTTTTTTTTGAATATATTAATTCTGAGTCATATAATATTTACTTACATACAACATGATTAGTCTTGTAGTTATTATATAATTTTTAATTTATTTATTTATTACTTGTCTATTATGAAGAATTCATGATGTAATTCTTTATTTGGTATATCCAACCATAATCTTATAAGATATATTATTGTCAATCTTATATTTTA